>JZLH01S0014418.1:18552-28552 GCA_001188425.1 Eucidaris tribuloides
CTCTGAATGCCGAGCGCCTGGCTAGAAAGCAAAAGGTGCCATTTTTTAAAAATCTTTGGTATGACCCAGTCGGGGCTCGAACCCACGACCTCCCGGACCAGAAGCAGACACTCTACCACTGAGCCAACTCGCCCGGTCTTAAGGCATGCATTTCGGAGCTGAAGGGGTCTTTCAGTGAGGTTATTATTAGAAAACAACAAATTGTTTGAAATGAAGTCAGTAAATATTCTTTCTCTTTTCTTCTGCAAGGCGGAGAGATTATCCAATGCAGGCACACCCACGGCAGAGGGGCTGGAACACAAAATTTAATATGTTTTGATCCATAGGGGAGGGGTGTTTAATTCATCCTGTCATCGTAATTCTGTTTCATATTTCTCGAGAACTTGGGGGTTTATCGGTATGAAAAGACTTCCAACAAACACAAAAAGGCCAATATGTGACTCGAAACCGGTCTCAGAAAGAAGACCACACGCAGTGAAGAAGTAAAATGCCTCCTATCTTCATAAGACAGTGGTTAGGAGGATACGGCTACTAATTAAAGATGGCGACCTTCGCTCCGCATCATTATATCCCATGTTAAGTCAAATGACAGTAAATGAAAGGATGTTTTCAGTACAGCCTTTAGAATTGAGAAAGAATATATTATAACTTGAACAGGCATGTCTAAAAATGGGGCATATCCTCACCACCATCTTATGAAGATAGGAGACGCTTTCTTCGCCGGATGCATGTGGTCTTCTTTCTGAGACCGCATAGAGTAACATAGGCCAATTAGCAGTTTTTTTTTTTTTTTTGGGGGGGGTGGAAGTCTTTCCAAACAATCAAAACCGTTTCAATGGGAATAAGAAATTGAATTATGATGCTAGGGTGAATTAAACACCCCACCCCTAATATCGGGGGCGATAAAGGCACTCTGCCACGAAGAAAAAGAAAATATTCGTTGACTTCTATTTTCCAATAATATAGGACATCATTATAGACAGATCCCTTCAACTCAGGGGTAATAGCGTATGTTGCAATAATTTTGACAATGGAGGGTATGCTTTTGTTGTGGCACGGAATGGCGTGTAGTTCATCTAATGATTTCTCTTGATAAGAATAAAACATAAAATGACATTTAAATGTGCATGGTTTATTATGTTGATGTTGTTTAAACGAGCTATATCAAACATGTTTTCTTTATTATTCACCAATGTGAGAACAAACAAAACACACATTTCACCGTGACAAAATTATCAAGTTACTGGACTCCATTTTCAATAGAAGTAGTAGTAGTAGTAGTAGTAGTAGTAGTAGTAGTAGTAGTAGTAGTAGTAGTAGTAGTAGTAGTAGTAGTAGTAGTAGTAGTAGTAGTAGTAGTAGTAGTAGTAGTGTGAGAAAAAAATAAATGTTGTTTAGCACGTGATCATGTGTGTTTAAATTGTTTGTTTTATTGTTTTCCTAACTTTTCATCCAAGTGTTGTATCTGGCAGTGGTAACAAATCAATGTATGGATAAATAAAACATGACAACGGTCGGTTGAACAAAAACTTTAACAAAAAAGTTAAAGTAGATTTAAAGAAAGGAGATTTCTCATTTCTTTCGTTCGAAGCTTGAACACCACATGATGAATTTTACAATCAGCCAACTATATTTTCTTGGCAGCTTGTTTGCATTGGCGATGTGGGATATTGACATTAAATTTGGGGTAAGACCACGCTTTTCACGAAGACTGAATCCCGGGTCATAGGTCACCAATTTGTATGTTTGTTCTGGCGATCCCCTGGTTTAATCTGTGTGACTTGTTTGGAGAACAAGATCAAAAAGTTCATGAAATCACTACTCTTGTGACGTACCTGGCGTGTGATGCTGAGCTGAGGGTGCCGATGTCAGGGGCGTCGATCCATGTTTCGGATTTGGGGGGCTAAAGTGAAAAAAAAATGTCAAATATTTTCGGCGCGCTTCGCGCGCCAAATTGTAATACAGAATTTTGCGCCAAAATGACAATTTTGTATATGTTTAATAGTACATGTATTGCTTTTTAAAACATATATTTGCATTGCATATTATGAATTTGTCAAATTGTCAAATTTATTGGGGGCCAATGCTAGGCCAATCGATATGTTTGCCCCCCCCCCCCCAACTATTTTCATCGACGCCTCTGGTCGATATGATATCAACGGGATGCAGTGCAAGAGATCGTCTCATGCAAGGGAGTTTGATGGACAATTTCCGAGTGTATTCGGATTTATGGTTTTATTTTCCGAAAGAACCTACTGACAGTCTGACGATCAAGCTCACACACCTGTTACATTTTTTTTTTGTTCAATGTTTTAAGTGTTGTTGTTTCGTCCAAATCAAGGATATGATTGTCACGAGTGCAGGTAACAATTTTCGTGAAATTAATTCATGTTATTTCTAAGGCCCCAAAAATAAAAATATATACATATTGTGTTTTTTTATTTGCATATTTTGTCGGACAAACCAGTTTTATCCACATCTTCAGCAAGTTATAATGCTTCTGGGGTATTTGTCTGTTATTGTGCACCGGGAAAAATAGTCTGTTCTTTGGCAAATTCATTCCATGATTCAGAGTGGAGATTCATACGAGCTGATATAAACAAATAATCAAGATATAAAACATACTTTCAGCACAAATTTCAACACATACCTAAATTTCTGGCCCATAAAGACACTAAATAACATTTTGGAAGCCGATTAAAAAAAAATGTAAAAAAAAAATTGCTATTTATCTTACATATCTGACAGTGTTTGATTGTACAAATAAATACTTTAGAACACAAAACTTCAGACAGTTATGCTATCATCACTCGTAAAATATGTACAGATACAACTCGGCACATGAATTATTGTCAAATGACGGAAATTCTGCAACACGGCAATCAATCGGGGAAACGGGGTGGTCGCTCACTGATTTTCACTTTTTTTAAAGCACTTAAAGATCGTTTTCAACTGCATTTTTCCAGGGCTTCATTTTTAAACCTTATCAGAGACATGTAGCTCGGACTTTTAAACTATAAATATTGTTATACCATGTATTTAATACATACACTGGGAATAAGGTTTTATGTTGCAGACACAGGGTTAAACTTATATCATAATGTTGTTGAACAATAAGCAATAATTTTACTTTTTGGTAAAGGATAAAAGTATACCGGATGCACCCACAAAAAATTCACACACAAAGTTCTTGAATACCGCATCTTCCCTCTTCTCTTTCTATAATTTGTTATAAAGTTGTTGTTGTTGTTGTTGTTGTTGTTGTTGTTGTTGTTGTTGTTGTTGTTGTTGTTGTTGTTGTTGTTGTTGTCGTCGTTGATGTGATTGTTGTTCATAGCCATATAGGATGGGTGTGGTATAGCGTGCGAGCTGGGTTTTTTTTTTTACGCGCGTCCAAGTATTCTCATTTCATTCCTGCCTCTTCTCTGTTCGCTATAACCAAAATTGGCGTTACCCAAATTTTCATTATCAAATCATGACTCTGTCTAATTCCATAATGCAATGACGTCATAAATGTAAACCATATTGTTCCAAACTCGGCACCATTATTCAGTCACGTCCGAGAGCTGAAACACAAGATCTGCAGAAATATATACGGATATGCGGTTTCTGTTCCCCCGTTTATAATTTCCGGGCGGAAATATCCGGGAAACACGAGATTGATAATTCGATAACCCGATACACATTCGAGCAGACAGGTGACATGAAATGAATTTGCATTTATTTCCACCTGTAATTCAATTATAACAATACAAGAATATGACTTATTGGAACAAATACTTGAACATGTTTGATTAGGCTTCCGCATGTGATTATCAGCATCCGCATGGATTATTAGCATCGACATCGTAAAGGCCTATGCCAAAAGAAACTACACATGCAGCATGAAATCAAAATTGTATATTAAACATAACTGGTAAAGATATATGGGTCGTACAAAATGCTTAACCATGAATGTATTGATTTTTAATCTCAATGGTAGCATAACAAATTCAAAATTCAAACTGCTATAATAATATTATATATTTTATATTTTAATTCACTGAAAGTTATCATGTGATGGCTCATAAGCGTGACAACTGCAAGGAAATCTTACATGTTACAATAATGTCTGTGCAACTATGTTTCAAATGAAAATATAAAATTTGAATTAAAACGCATAGTCCCGACAAAAAAAGATATAAATCGTTTAAATCTCCTATATGTATATACATCCACATTATCATTCAAATACACTATTCAATATTGTGGAAGCCCCATGGAAAAAGGTCAAATTTTAAACCTGTTCACCATGCCATTTGACATGCTTAATTTATGAGCATTTGTTTTAAAGGCCCACTGTCAAGGGTCATCTCAACCACAGAGAGGATGACAACTAGTCTTGGAAAACATGCACTTATTCACGAACATGGACTATTGCAGTGCCATAGTGTATAGATTGTGGCAGGAAAACACATCTTGTATTTTTTTTTAACACTGTCACGGCTTTTTCTATTGCATTATGGGTGTCATTATTGCACCCTTTTTATGATTTTAGCCAAAAGAGGGCGTTTTTCATTCTGTCGTGACAATGGGCCTTTAATTGATCCTTACTATATTTGAACAATAAAATATTTTTTTTTATTAATTGAGTGAAACAATTTCGGTGGTCCAGTGGCAATAATGCTTGTCTATTGCTCAGGAGTATATTTTTCTCTCCGTGCAGCGTTTATCTTGCATCGAAAAGGGGACTGAAAAAAGGTACAATCTTTTTTGTTATTAAACTAAAGGAAAATGGTATGCTAGTTCACGGAACGAATTCTCTGGAAATGTATTCGCAATTGTTGTAACTAATGTTATTATCGACGTTATTTGACATTGTTTAGACATTAATTGCGGCTCGACCCTCATTGCTGTTGACCTTTTCTGCTCCGTTTATCGCACATTCCGTAAATTAAATGTTTCACGGCCCAGCACGGACACAAATCAGCCCGGTGTATCAGCACGAACAGCCGCGATACCGCACCCAAGTATTTAAGGTTATCTTTGTAGGACACTCATTGTTTCAATGAAAGAGCGAAGTTAAAGGCATTGTGGATATCCGATATGACCCCCCCCCCCGAACAAAAAAACGTGACCTTTTGATATCTGGTCTGTATAATGATTTTTTTTATTGGAAGAATTGTTCCCATTATCCTTTAATGTCCGTAATCGAGGCTTGATTTCAACCACATTCAGAACAGAAATACACCCAAACTCTTTACTCTTCACTGTGGAAAAAATGTAGCCTCTAAGCGTTATTCTATCAGAGAGGACACCGTTCGGTTTTGCCTTGATGTGTGCCTTTATTTCCATATACACCTTGTTTGCATAATTATCATGGTACTGATGATGATGATGATGATGATGATGATGATGATGATGATGATGATGATGATGATGATGATGTGTGATAGTGATGATAATGGCGGTGGTGTTTTTATTTTTTCAGGAAGGATAAACGCTGTATTATCTTCTCATGTCCATGGAAGTTTTGGAAGTTTAAGGTCACGAGTTTGTAGGATTAGAGTAAGGGAATAGATGTGGTTAGTAATAATGCTATGCAAGGGCGTGGGCTGTGTGAGGCACTGGGTGCAGGTGCACCCCGCCCCCCCCCCCCCATCACTAAAATACAGGCATTCCGCCCCTGGCAAGCGAAAAAGAAATTTGTACCATTCATTCAACTTTCAACAGCAGATTTTCTAACCTCCCGAAGATGTGAACCTCCCCCGTAATTCCCACTTACCCAAGATGTGCACCTCCCTAGGCCCAAACCAGACGTATATGTCCTTACTAGGATAGGCCTCTATTGTAAAATAAGGTAAACGGTATATAAGGATAGGTTAGGGTTAGGATTAGGGTTAGAAATGTGCCTTAAGTTTCCACCGTAGGCCTATAACAAACACAAACTATCTAACATTTCCAGTCTAAACCCTTCTATACCTATTCTTTCCATAGCCGAGTTACAGTGGCGTGCGCAAGGGGGGGGGGGGGGGGCGGGGGGCCATGGCTCCCCCAGAATGCCCCCAAATGGTATGGTAGTCGGGGAAAAGCATTCAGTTGGGGGAAATTGGAGTGATAGTCGGGGAATTATTTTCTTAGCCCCCTCCCCCATTCCAAATTCTTGTGCACGTCACTGCCGAGTTATAACTACATTTTGTTGTAATTTCAAATAAAGCAATATGGAGATCAATTGAAAACCATTTAAAATATTTTTTTTTAATTCAAAAGATTGTTTTCTCGCTTTGGACACCACAGTGCTTTTTGATCAGAATTGAACCTCTAAAGAAAGATAGTGCTGTAATTGGGGATTCCATGTCCTTATTTGTGAAAATATAGAAATTATAAATCATTTCTATACGGGCTGTTCGATGACGTTATGTGTGATGGTTGTACAAATCCCATTGCCAGACTTTGGCTGTAAATTTCACCAATCGATTGCTCAACTAATTGTAAAGTTCGCACCCTTCTTAGAGGCCTTTCTGCACTTGTCCAACTTCACTTGTGTGTTTTTTTTTTACATGTGGTAAACTTTGAACTGTTACTGTTTTCAGTTTTCACTAAACTCCTCAAAAAAGTTTTGAAATCTAAGTTTGATCGATTATATTTGTCTTTTCTAATTACTAATCTATACACGCTTGATACCATCAGAAAGATTATTTAATTTTCTTTAAAGTGATACCCTGCTTGGTATGATTATGCTCTCGGGGAAAGGGCAGTATTTCAAAATATGGGATAAAGTGTAAATTGAAAACATGTTCTTAATTGACTCTTCGTCTCTTCGTGACCACCGGTGTTCATTCTACAACTTTTCAATTTATACTTTATCCTGTATGCTTGATAAGATTACAGTAGGTGTGAAAATCGAAAAAACAAATTCGAATTCCGGAGCTTTTCCTCTGCATCATAATTAATACGGTGCCTTTATTTTAACTTAATCACCTACACCCCCATTCTGTCTAGTGGGCCTGCACCCGCTTGCAAGCACGTTCCAAGTTCTGCCGTATGTTATGATAAGTACATGTATCACCCACTGTGTAGCATTAAATATTAATAACGCTCCACTGCCCAGTCAAGTCTGATTTTCATGAGTCTCGCAGATCGTACTTTTTAAAATGTCAACGCGTTAAAAATAGAGAGAGGTAAATGTACCGTAAGCTGATTTGAGTCCGAGCCAATAATACCGGGTGAGAAACTTTTAACGCGCCGTTGCTAGCCGCTGCAGTTATGTTGTAGCTATAGATCATGCGCTGGACCAAGAAAATGAAATCATAGTGTTGTCACTCGCGGAATAAACAAGAAATTGATGAACGTTTGGGTCATGCACATAGTCCGGTGTAACTTGCAGTGTGTGTGTGTGTGTGTGTTGTGTGTGTGTGTGTGTGTGTGTGTTGTGTGTGTGTGTTTGTGTGTGTGTGTGTGTGTGTGTGTGTGTGTGTGTGTGTGTGTGGTGTGTGTGTATGTGTAGCTTTGTGTCTGTGTCTTTGTGTGTGTGTGCCTGTCTGTCTGTCTGTGCCTCTGTGTGTGCATATGTTATATAAACCTATATAGTTATAAACGTTTGTGCGTACGTATATATGTATATACTTATATCATAAAATTTCATTTGTAATAACTTTTGATATCTGGATGAATGAAAACATACATCAATTTATAGTACTATATTATGTCATTATTGCGTATGATGATTTGTTTGAATTTTCGTGTAGGCCTATAAAAAAAAGTCCTAATGTGTAATTACATATCGATTCTATAATTCAGTGAAGGAATGTGTGCAATGTGTTTGTATATGAAACACGATTTTAGAATCATTGTTAAACTTTTCTGTATAGGCCTTTACGCTCTTTATAATATTTTGGAGATATGTAAATCAAGAATGATATAATTGCTATAGTCGTCGACTACTACATGTGATGAATGTTGTTAATTAAAACCAATTCCGGTAAACCTGACCACACTGGCGACTTACTGACCGAGATTGTGGTGAGATATCACTCGGTTGGTAATATTAAGGATCCATTTTGACCAAAATCGTCTGAAAATAAAAGAAACCCAAGAAGAGGAAGGATGGATTAAATCAACAGGGATACAAACATTGTCCCTTCATGTACACCACACACACACACACACACACACACACACACACACACACACACACACACACACACACACACACACACACACACACACACACACACACACACACACACACACACACACACACACACACACACACACACACACATCCCAAAAGATATCCTGCCACATTATAAGGAAATCCTTTACAGATGTAAACATCGTTATGCCTTCGCCGCAATACTGTCTTTCGACTTTATAACTTGTCAACTCTTTACTTTTGAACATTCGCTCCCGTTAAGGACAAAACTTATATGTTTATAGAATTGTGTGTGCATGTGTGCATAGTAAAATAGAAAGACAAACTTTGAGAGTGATGGCTTTCTGTGAACATAACAAGAGAATATGCGGAAAGCCATCCTGTGTCTAAATGTATAGATCAACATTTCATAAATATGAAGCACACTGTAGTTTTATACCAACACAAATCCCCCCCCCCTAAAAAAAAAAAAAAAAGAACGAACATGGCGTTACATTGCGATTGTAGTCTTAAATCCACACAACTGGAAGGAAGAAAAGAATTGATAAAAAAAAACATTTATATTTCGTTACGTGAATCAAGTGTGCGTATCTGTCTGTGTATTTCATATACATTATGTTTAAGTCATAAGTACATAATAACCTATATACATGTATATTGCAAAATGAATTTCATAATTAAGAATTATCCCACAATCGTTCATTAACCCCCCCCCCCCAAAAAAAAAAAAAAATGATGACAATTTCACGTAAAATTCATAAATCTGTAAAGGAATTGTACGAAAACAGTCCTTTTTAATACCAGAGGTAAAATCCCGGAATATATACTGACATAAAGTTCCTATAACAGTTGCATTCCTGAGTATATAATCTTAATCCTATTAATTGTCTATACGCGTGAATATACTACTGTACAACGCGACTCTATATTGTTTTGAGAAACAAACAGAGCCGAGAGAGAGAGAGGGAGAGAGAGAGAGAGAACTTCTCAATAACCAGTTGCAACATACGGTGAATGAAAATCTGATAACCATATCGAAGACCCGTTTGTCTTTTGTTTTATTCTTAGTCAAGGATTACTCAAAACAGATCAAGATGGATTAGTCATTTCCTTCGCTTTCTCTCCTCTACTCCTTTTCGATTTCACTTTCTTATTTGGAAATGTTTTGTTTGTTTATGTTTGTTTTTGTTTCTGTGTCTGCCTTGGTTTTATTTCATGCCTCAAACCGACACAATCAACTTCCAAATATTGCCGAAATTGTCAACGAACATTTTGAATGCATAACGTTAGGCTGCAATTAACAGCATTATCATTTAAACAAACACGGTGTCATACCCTGTCTTCCATGTGCAATATGATCTACACGCAATCCGCCAAGTCATTGTAGATGCCAGTGGGCGTTATGTGCCATATTTCTTATTTTGCTGACATTTTAATTAGAATATCACCTGTCATGCAATATGGCGGAAGCTAGAATATGACACTGAAACAATTCACCTGTATCTGTCCCCTCCCTGAAATTGACTTTGCCCTCGCTGGTAACACAAGAACCCCTGGGGATGGGGGCACGACGCTCACCTGAGTTCTTACAAACTCTTTGTGGTGCCCATAGAGAAAACGTCAATTACACATAGTTATGGCCCTTAGAGCCTGATATCTAGGCAATAACGGAGCCACATGAACCAGTTGAAAAATTTGCATCCCCTTGCCATATAACTGATTTTGCCAAATTAAGTTAGATACTAACATCCATTTAAAAAAAAAACATGGCGAGACCCATAATGTATCTTGCCCTAGTATGTTAACATTTGACCTTTGACCCCAATTTAACATTGAGGTTCCTATACATGTAGGGCATTTACCATC
>JZLH01S0014418.1:33552-36001 GCA_001188425.1 Eucidaris tribuloides
CCAAGTTAGAGGAAATTTAGTTAGCACCCTTGATTAGGCTCATGCTAATGCCCTTCTGCCAGCGGCATGAAGATATTATGTGGAATTATTACCTGGTTAGTATAAAAGAGAATAATAATAAATATGATAGAAAATTCACAGAAAATACATATACAAATAATATCTAAGTATAATTGAACAAACATGCACAAGCAATCACATAATTTTGTACCTGGGTATGCATTCAAATGTATACCAATAACATATATTTGTGACAGTTACAATAGCCAACATAAATCACCAGAACTTCTTGTAGGAATCAACAGTGACCAGTGGGACCAAATCAAATCATCTGTCTGGTCATCCATCTAGTCATCTTGTCAAGTGATTACACACTGAAAGGCAGTTTTGACAAATTTGTGTTGTGAGCAATCCACATTTTGCAGATGTATTGCACTAGCTAATTTAAATTCTAAAAGTCAACTGTCTAAAACAGAAGCAGTTTGACATGTGAAACACATAGCTACAAGAATTCTAGCATGGCCAAATGGGCATTCAGTGTGTTCTACCATGAAAATTTCAAGGCTGACTTCACTTGCCACGTGAAAGCTTGGGTTGTTTTGACCATAACTGCATATCAATGTAAAAGAATCGTGCACAAATTCACCAACATAAGCTATGTGCAACTTTTCTGTTACACCCAAAAATAAAACACTTATCAGCAGAAAGGGAAAAAATAGAATACCAATGCTTCAATTGATGACCTTTCAGTTGACTTACAATTGTTACTCATTCACCCGTTTGCAAAAGCGATTCAAAATAGAGAGTATAACAAAAATCAATAATACTAATAACATCAATATCTCCAGATTCTTCTAATAAGTTGTAAAGTCCTAAATGTACAAATCAAAATCTTTGTGTAATCTCTACATCTGTGTCATTCACTGAAGTCCTGCTTCTACAATATACAATTCTGTCTATCTACTCTTACTACAATGTTTATTGTACTTAATAAACAGCTTTGTTTGTGTTTCAACTAACTATGTTCTTTGGTTAATAGGAATGTCAACATTTTCAGAATTTATTGGACAAAGGTTATTTTTGTTGTTTGGTTTCCCTCCTAAGCCAACATTTCTGCATGTAATTCCTATAGATATCTCAACACCGTCCTACACTGGACAAATATTCATTAAGTAGCAATAGCTTTTCCCAACTGGTGTAATTATTTCAATTGCCCTTTAAAATGATAGAATGAATGACATTCTTCTCCATTTATTCATTGCAAGGATAATTGTAGCAATAAAAACTACCTTCTCTCATATTTATATTCTTATTCAATATGAAATATTTCACAAGGAATTGTAACATTTAAACAGAAATACACTGGCTTAATTTAAATAAATTTTCATTTCATCTCTTCATTCGTGTAAAACTGCACAACAGTCTGACTTGTCTATCCACCCACCAGTTATTCAGAAACCTCTTTTTTACCAGCTGCGAACTTGTAGAGCTTATTCTCTGTGTTAAGTTGGTCCTTAAATTTCCAACTCTAATCTGACATAAGCAGCGGTTGTCCAGCAGAAAGGTCCTAGCATATGTTCCTGGCAGAAGGGCCTTAATATTAAATTGTCTCTACCTTGAAAACCATTGGCTCTTTTCACATGAAATCAAAGTAGTGTGATATTTTAGATCCTTCTGTCAGTCTGTTAAGTGCAATTATATTCCACATACTAAGAATCTTACTATAGGAATGGCCAAGAGTTGATCACGTGATAAAGCATAGTTTTTCACATCCGATCACTCCAGAAGAAAAGTTCGTTTCACTAGACAGATAGTAAATTGATAGTCCGAGTGTAACGCACTTTTATTTTGCGCGTACTCGAAATGTTGATAATTGACGCGTTAGGACTATGTGTACTAAAGAGATCAGCGAAACAAAAAAGTACTAACACCATCTCGGCAGTGCACGTATTTTGTGAACGCAATACGCAACATGCATGTACGCTAACGCGCACGTGCGCGCATCGAACGTCGACGCCCCTTGTGATGTGCACCCAAGAGTTGGTCGGGCGCGTATTTCATATTCGGGCCCAAATGTCTTTTTTTTCCGAGAAAATATATATATACTTTTTTCTTTAGTTTAATAGTTTCCGATGTGGAATATAAAGCAAATAATCAACTTTTGGTTTCAGGCAATGAGACAAACTATCATTTCCTCAGCGATCCGAATGTATATGCTATCTTTCCTCAGCTTCGCTTCGGAAAGATAGCTACATCCAGATCGCCTTGGAAGTGATAGTTTGTCCCATCACCTTCACCAACGTTGATTATTTGCTTAATATCAAATAAGGCAATATTTCTCAAATTAGAGAAAATTTACTGTTAAGGTCCTTCTGCTGGGAACATATGCTAGGGCCCTTCTGCCAGACAACCAATTATCCTAGTTATTACAATAACCTTACATTGGAAT
>JZLH01S0014418.1:36051-47189 GCA_001188425.1 Eucidaris tribuloides
CCCATCACCTTCACCAACGTTGATTATTTGCTTAATATCAAATAAGGCAATATTTCTCAAATTAGAGAAAATTTACTGTCAAGGCCCTTCTGCTGGGAACATATGCTAGGGCCCTTCTGCCAGACAACCAATTATCCTAGTTATTACAATAACCTTACATTGGAATACTTTTCTTGTTTACTACAATTTTCTCTTGATGATCTTTTCCAGCCTTCGTATCCTGCTCAGGTCTTGTTGCTCCTGGTGGGATGATGACACGACAACAACGTTATCTCCCGGATGGTTGGATGGACGTCGCGCCTTAAACAGGTCCAACATGTTATTCTGGTCGCTGCGCTTCAAGCCCTGAAAGAAATTGTGAAAAGAAAATGTATGAATCTGAGAAATACAAACCAGTCATATTTTATCAAAATAAAGAAGTGTATTCAGACAATTGAGTATTAAAATTTTGTTTCTCATCTCTGAAGCTAGTAATGATGTGCTTGATGATATCCCTAAGTTAAATCTGTTGGAATGTTATTATTGACTATTATTGCAAAAGCAATACATAAACACATAATATAATATACATATATGTTAAGCATACATTTCAGGCAAATAAACAGCTGTTTTATGTATGCACAAAAAAACACAAAAACTGTTTATTAGATACATATTGAATGATGATTCTATTTTATATTTATGTGTATTTACACAGTTGTTATAATTGTTTACATGACTAATGCATTTGCTTTTGTTGTTTATTTAACTCTGCTATAATTTTATGGTCTTTTATATACTGTATATATATATTTATGTCAATTGGTAATGTTAGATTTGTTTGTGTGTACATTCCATTTTTTCATTTCTATTTTTTTATTAATACATATTATTCCAACGTTGTATTTCATTGTACTTTTGTTTCTTTGTACAGGGGTTGCCTACTCCAAGTTTGTAACTTTATGGCAATTCCTACGATTTCTTTGACCTGTATATATTTTAAAACTTGGTGATTTTTTGAATAGATGTATTAAATTGAAATTTATAAATCCAAATTTATCCACAAATAAGTATTCTACAGATTGTACAAGACATTGACTTTAGCCACACTTACTTTCATTTCTAATAACTTCTGGAAGTTTGATGAATCTGTGTCGGCAATAAGTTTGATGTAGTTATCAACAAACGCCTCTGCTGGGTCTTGAGGGGACATCACAACCTAGAAATGGACAAAATATAAATGAAGAAAAATATATCATACTGATATAGTTATATTCCATACCTAGACACTGATACAATCAATACATACAGATATTAACATATCCATTCCACATGGATCTGGATATACACTTTTCACATAGAGTTGATATAAATATAAACACAATATCTAACTTAAGGAACTATTTTTGGTTTTATTTCTTCTATAAATTGAATATGCTACAAATAAATTAAAATCCTCAGTCATTGACTTAACCTATCTCCACCTACAATGCATCACTTTACAAAGTCTGCTCATTTATGGGTTTAACTCCTTTTTATACATTCTGGAGCATACAATACTACTAGTATTCAACAGATTTCCAAGATAAAGTTAATTATGAGTTAACTACTTTACCTGGGCATAAGGAAAATTAACCCGATTAACAAATAAATCGCTGACGTATTTTTTTTTCAGTTCTCGAGTTGATTAAAATTTCAGAAACATTCATTTTTGGCTATACATGTAAGTAGGATAGGTATATGATAACTGAAGAAAACATTACTGCAATAATTGTTACAAACACTTTACAAAGAACAAACAATTTTACCTTGAGAATCATCTCAGCCTTCGTCATGCCCTTAACAACAATTTTGGTATAGCTGCAAAAACACAAACAAAATGAGAATTACAATTATAATAGTCATAATAGTACATTAAAAAACAAGAGACAATGAAAGAGAAGAAAAGAGGGGAAGGGAGGAGGAAGAGGAAGAAAGGGAAAAGGAGGGAAAGGAAGAGGAAAAGAAAAGGAGAAAGAGGGGGAGGAAGAAAAGGAGGAAGAGAAGAGAAATCAGTATATTGGGCAGAGAGCAAGAATGACTTCATTATTTAAGAAATAAAACAAATGAAGAAAAGTCTTGACAAATTCAAAAGCATTTTACATTCTCTCATATAATTTGATTATCCCTTTAAAATTCATGGCAGAAACAAAGCCAAAGGGCATGTTTTAACTGTTTTTTTTTCTTTTATTTTGTTATCTATACACATCAATAAAATCTATTCCAAAAGTCAGGTTCCTCAAGATATAATGCTTGTCTATGTCAAAAGTTGCACAGACAAAATTTTGAAAGACTTTCAGAGTTTGCTATATTTAAAATATAAATTTGTTGGATGACAACAACCGGATCATTAATGTCAATTTATATATCCTAAGAACTCCTCATTTGAAGTGCATTACTTATCAATGGCTGTTCATAGTTTTTATGCAAAATTATTTCATAGGACACTATCTGTCAAGTTTCATTCTGTTTTGAGTCAATCAAGAAAATTAATTCTGGCAACTACTGACTCAATTTCAAAGAACATCTCATACATAATTACATAGTTCTTAAAGCCTAGTATAGGCTTTAAAAGTATAGTTTTGGTAAATGATACAAAATGAACGAACTGAAATGAATAAACTGAACTGATTTTGTTTGCACTTTTGTTAGATACACCTATATGCTCTATCAATGCCCTGAAAATTGTTCACTCTCAAACTGTCCATTTTTTTTTTAATTACTCAAAATTCATTTTTTTTTTGGGGGGGGGGATAGGGGAAGGCGACATTTCCTATAGGTAATGTACATACTGTTACATGTTCTCCAATAATGCAAACATCATAATTTGTTATTATGAACAATTTTTAGTAGGTTTGATGTTGTTTTCTGATGTCTGGGATGACAATAGAATACATTCCATGTGAAAGATTGACAAAAAAGTTGTCAGATCGACCAAAACTATACTTGGGCTTTAAGAAGAAGAAAAGGGAAAAGGAGGAAGGGGGGGAGATAAGAAGGGAAAAACAGCAGTATCAGAAGGAGGACATGGGGAAGAAGAGAAGGAGAAATGGTGATTCAATATTATTACATGTGAAAACTATTTTCAGTAATCATATATATGTGGAGTAAATATATTAGGGAGAAAGCAGGATACTAAATTCACATGCCCTCTACCCTGGGTCACCTAATAATACAATTTCATTTTTTGGGAGAAATAACACAAACAAATAAATCTGGACAAAGTCAAACAAAAGCATGCTACATTCTCTCCCACAGTTCAAAACACTTTTAGGTCGTGATCACACTAGGCACATTTGATGTAGGGACATGGAGTCGACCCTAGGTCGAAACCACTTCCCCCACTGATGTGAACACAAAAAAAGTGGTTTCGACCCTACATCGACCCCACATCCACGATGTGGATCGAAACTACCTGATTGAGGTAGTTTCGACCCTTGGAGGTGAGTTAAATTTCGTAATGTGAACGCAATATGTGGAGTCGATCTGGATCGACTCCACATATACCGGAAGTGACCTAACACACCAGGACAGGCTTTGCTCCATTCACTCCTCTCGGCTGGTATCGTCGCCGCAAAAATCAGTCCCGCTGTAACTATCATGCGGAGTAGCATTTGCCTTTGATAGATGCAATGAAAGAATCATATATTGCATACATTTGTCACAATCTAAATTTTGCATGAGATCGGCGAATGCAATTTCTACGGCGAAATGCAGTGTGCAAATACGACACAACGGCAAATACAGTGTCGTCCATCTTGGATATGCCGACTTTCAATTTGTTTCCGTGGTAACGTCGCTTCACGTCATAACTCACTTTCGATGTGGATTATTGCGGTAGTGTGAACGCGAACACAATGTGGATCGACACCACTTCACTACCTAGGTACGAACCCACATATGTGTAATGTGATCACGACCTTAGATTCACAGCAGAAACAAAACCAAATGGCATACTTATTTTGTCCCTTTGGTTATCACCATACATCTATGCAGATTTATCCCAATAAGGTAGATTACTCAACCAAGTAAACTATGTCAAAAGTGGCAGAGATGACATTTTGGAAGGGTTGAGGGTTTGCTAAATTTAGTGTATACATTTGTCGGATGATATTCAAAGTGATCAATAATGTCAATTTTGTTCTATTTTGAGTCAACCAAAAGAAGTTAATTTTGACATATATCAACTCAATATGAAAGAACAGCTTGCAGATCAGCTACAAATTAGATTGAAAAAAGAAAATCTTACCTTGCAGGAGCTTTTCTGGATACTTGTGAACCAATGGAGGGTAGGTCTAGGAGTACTGTCTTTAATGAGTGGGTATCCAGTAAGAGTTGTTCTGCTCCTACCGTACTAATTGGCTTGCACTTGTACAGGTGGTTGATAAATCTTGGAATGAATGAACTGCAGAACAGGGAAGGAAAAAGTAAGTTGAAATACTAGCCGATTTTACACAGTGTTAGCTTTTATGTCAGCATTAGTAAATGCATGTTTCCCACATATACACAGGTATACAAGGGATAACTTCATCCTTATCTGCATCTTCATCAAGTTAGAAACAGGCAAGAAGGGTTCATTAACCTAGCAATACTTGTTTTTTTTAAGTATTTTTTGATAAGAATTTGTCATTATATAATTTGGTAATGAGTGAAGCACCAGTGTAATGAGTACTGTGAATGTGAAATTCACAAGTATTGTTTTCATTACAACAGACATTAATACAGAATGGAAAGAAATAAACTTATAGGTACAATAAGGCTTATATCTACATGTAACATTTGTTAAACAGTGGCTTGTATATTTCGTAAAAGAATATGACAAATACTTGATATCTGGTGGTTTTGTCAGCGTGGAAACTAATGAGCAAATTCAATATAACTATCTTTTTCAAACACACAATATTTGTGCAGGTTGTCTTTTTTTGTTTCAATCAGCTTTTGCTATTGTGAAAAACTAATGATTCCAGTCTTCTACTAGGGCCAAAGCAGTGACAGCAAACACTTTTGGAAACTGTAAATCATGATAAAAATATTCAAGTGCTACCCATGACTAATTGAAGAGTTTGATCGCAAAACGGGTTAACTCTATTTTCAACCAAAATTGAGTTATCAACACTAACATATTTACCACCTACGTACCTGGCAAAAGTGTGAAATTGAAGCCAAATTCCACAAGCAGGTTCAAAATATTTCGGGTGTTACTTTTATTTTTCTATAGGTGCATGAACAAACTTGGGCAAAGAAATGCATTTTTCTCCAGAGTTACTAGAATGGAGTTAACCCGTTTTGCGATCAACCTCTTCATTTTTTCGTACTTGGCAAATTTGATGCAGAACTGGGTGAAATACTTCCTAGCTGACGCCAGGTTGTCCCTGATGACAGGTAATGCTTGCTTGACATGGGTTGTGATGGCCGTGACATAACCACTCTGATCCCCCACTGTCTCTACAACTGACCAGTTGACCTGAAATGTGAAGATATATGTAGAAATTTACTTCCACAACTGTCATTTTCATCTGGTGAGAGTATGATGATCAATTAAAGACAGTGAATCTCATTTGCACCCTCTCCCAGTACAGCAAACATCACTCATGCCCCTGGGTTATTTATGAAGGATATATCTGTGAAATCTGAAGATCATTAATTACCAATATTTTGTAAAATGCACCAAAAAGCAATGGTCAATTGGACTTTCTGGGAAGTTCAATGAAATGAATAAGTTTTATTTTAGTAATCATAATGGTTTATGAATAATAATCTGCTTAAGACTTACGGTATGCATGACATTTCTAATGTTCATAAATGCATATGAATCACATCAGTAAATTCTATATAAATGTCACATGTCATACATAATGAACAGACATTGCTACATAAGGGTCTAAAAGAAGACTAGTTGACTAGTAGGATTTTTGACTGTACGAGACAATAATTCAAATGCAGTGTAACGGTTACTATATAGTGCAGTAAAAACTGAGTTTCTGGCTCCAATACCAGTGTATTTTCACTATGTTACTTTTTCGGCTTGCAAAAGAGACACTCCACCTTTAACATATTTTAGATCAGTCATAAATACTTTGTTTGGTAAACATTCTCTGCTGGGTACATCACACTAACAGATGACAAAGTATCACTTTTCCTGCATTGCGCATGCAATATTAGTTAGTTGATAAATATACAAATGCTCAAAAAATCTTGAAGTAACATACACATATGCACATGATGAAACTGATGAATAATCCATACATTTAAATTACAGAATTTGCTATGATAAATAAACAATAAATAAATTAAATATGACTCTGTGTAAATGATAAAATATTTCCATATATCAATCATTCAATGTAAAAATAAAAAGTTCATTAAAAACATACATCCATTAAATAAATAAACAAATAAATACATAAATAAATTTAAAAATACAAAAACAAATAATAAATAAATTAATTAATTAATTAATAAATAAATAAAATAAATAAATAAATAATAAATGCAAATACTCATAACCTAAAGTTCCCAACTAAATGTTACCATTTGTTACATTATGGACACTACATTACAACAAGACAGGAGAAATTAATTGATATAATAAAATTGAATTAGTCACAAAATCATTTTAAGTCATTTTTTTTTGTTTCAAAATTATATTTTCAGCTACAAAAATATGTTTTCATTAAGTTTTAAGGACGGGCACAGTGAAATATGTCACTCTTATGATTATAGAAACTGAAACAGATTTGATCATTTGAACATCATTATAATGATTTTTCACCTTATTCATGGCTGTCAAGGCTGGGTCACATGCGGTCTCTAGGTCCTGTACCAACAGCTGAATGCAGTTAGATATCACACTAGAAAAAGAAAATACAATCAAGAAAGTAATTCATTTGAAACACTAAAGTTATTTAATACAATTGTTTTAAACACTGTGAAAGTGTATTTCTGTAAAATGTCAACACACATAATAGTGCTTGAAGGACAAATGAATACCCTGAAATATAAAACTTTTTTACAGTTTAGCTGCCACTAGCAAAATATCTATAGATAGATATCACACAGGTGAATTATGTGGATTTTTCTTTATAACACAGTAGTCGTCGGGGGGGGGGGGGGGGGCAAAGGGGTATGGCAAAATCAGTCACTCGCAGATGTTCACTTTTTTTGAAAGCACTAAATGACTGTTTTAAAGTATAATTTTGTGTCAGGGCTTCATATTTAGACCTCGTTGGAAACAGTGCTAAACAATGTCTTTGAGATATTACTTCAAAATATTGCCGTTTCCAAATGTCAGGAAATTTTCTCAAAGCAAACCATCTAATGATGCTATCATAACATCAAAATATCAAAATTTCCTAAATGTATGCATTTATTTCCTGTGGTTCTAAGATTTATTATAAGTCCTCCCATATTTCCTAGCATTGTTCTAGGGTCTTTAAATTCTTGTGTTATGCATCGGAAACTTTCCGACAGATTATAAAACAAATCAAGTCATAGTAATAAACATATGACACAAGTATGTTGGAGGATAGAATTACTTGACATATGTCTGTGTGGGGTGTAGTTCAAATACACACATTTGATTTATTGACAAAGTTTATTTTTACAAAGTAAGGTATTTTCATGTCAAGTAAAACTACCAGTCGTATTTTTCTTTTTATAAACATTAATGCGGCTCCTAGATTGATACTGGATATGAAAGCAAAACTGTGAGCTCAGAAAAATGGTATGGACACAGAACTTTTTTACCAATTGTTTCCTGCTGTGATGGCTTGATTTAACACGTGTCAAGTTTGTTACCCAGTATTCAATATCAATCTGCAAGAATTTCCAGTGATTCTGAAGAGAGTTTTTTATTTAGGATTGTCACAAATATCTCAAACATTCAAAGTAAGGAAAATTGCTTTTGGGTAAAACACAAATTAATAGCTGTAGGAAACTGCATGGATCAGGACCATATAACTAGAAAACAGTACAGATGACGTAGCGCTCATACGGCATCTCGCAACAATATTATTCCGCAATTTCATGTGGTAGCAATTTTTATACTGCGCATGAAAGATTAAAATTTGACTGTCCGGAAGAGGACATGAATATAAAATAAATTCGATGTGAAAAAATATTAGTTTCATGCCCTGGAAGGAATTGAAAAAAAAATAAAATAATATATATAAAAAAAATAATAGATGAACTACTGATTGGATAATATGAATGTGATCCCGGAAGTCCTTCTCGGGGCTTCATAACTGAATTTTTTGTTGTGTTGGAAAAAGCAATTTGAAGTGAACTCCAATGTAATAGCGTATTGATATTTGAATAAGAACTGAAATAAATTTCGTTATTGGAAAAGCAAAAAAATAATTAATGGGCAACAGTTTAAAAAATCTGGGATAGAAGTTTAGTGTACGCAAGCTTAGGCTTTACCAGATAAATGTCAATCTAAACCTAATATGGAGAATGAAGAGAAGAGCATGTTTTTAAAATTTATTTTGTGATTTGTAATTTGCATAAATTTGCATAATTGTGATTATTTTAAATTCGATATGATAATCAATTGGAGAAGTCGTAAGCCCCCAACCTTAGCCCTATCAGAATTCAAACAAACAGAATGAAAATCGGGTCAAGAAATGTGAGAGAAGAAGCCAATTTTTGTTATTTTTGGAATTATTTTGCACTAAATTACCATAATTAATGAAATTGGAGTATATTTCAACTTCATGTGTAGAAGTATTATGTGCATAATCAGGCCCTAACCAAATAAGTAATCACAATTAAAATCGGTTGAGAGGAAATGAAGGAGAAGAAGCAATTTTTGTAGATTTCGAAAAATTTGCTATTAATTTGGCATTAAATTATTAATTTTAAATTTGCCATAATCTGAATTTATTCAAAATTTATGTGCAGATGTCTTGAAGCCCCACATCAGCCCTAATCAGAAATCAACAAACAGAATGAAAGAATCGGTCAAGGAAATGTGGCGAAAGAAGCAATTTCTTGTTATTTTGGGGAATAAATTTGCCATAAATTACCATAATTAATCATGGAGTATAATTTCAAAATTTCTGTGTACATAGTTTAAATGTGCCATAACCTCAGCCCCTACCGAAATAAAGCAATCAAAATTCAAAAATCGGTGAGAAATTAGGCAAGAGGAAGCATTTTTGTGATGCGAATTAAATTATGCATAAATTAAAAATATAATGAATTTCACGATTCTGTGTAAAAGTTTTAAATCCCCCACCTAGCCCTATCATATGAAACAATCGGAATCAAAATCGGTTGAGAAATGACGAAGAAGAAGCATTTTCAAAACTGTGGACGGACGGACGGACGGATGGACGGAAGGACGGACGGACGCCGGACGCCACGCCATGGCATAAGCTCATCGGGCCCTTCGGGCCGGATGAGCTAAAAATGACAAAAAGTATACTACCACAAGGCAATAATGCCACAGTTAACTAGATGCAAATGTCCACGAATCAAACTCTAGTTTTCAGCTCCTTACATATTGAATGAATGTCCACAAAACAGTAGGTAACAAATTATAACCCAGTTGGGTCACTTTTTCTCTGGATGATTAAAATACACCGATCAAGTATTTCATCTTATTATATTTTGGAGGAGCTACCTCCATGACCTTAATACAGCAACAATTATGCAAGACTAATGTCCTAACATGATTCCAGAACTTAGCAGTCACACTGCTGACTTACTTGTGGAAGACATCCATTTCAGCATTCAGGTCTATTCTGTCAGCTAATGTGGGATTGATCTTCTCTTTCAGTTTTTCTTCCAACTAAAAAATAAAAGGCACCCAAAAGAAGCAATGGTTATAGAGACAGTAAAATATAATTTGAATTTTAACAATATTTAATGTCTATATTTTGCCAAATATGACTATCTGTATAGGAAGAGTACAGTATCTGAGAGTACAGTAATGTGAGGCATCTTGTGGTAAGGCTGGGTTTCATTTTGAAGAAGGACAACATGAAGATGACACTGCCTTCATTTATCTTGAAAAACTAGAGCAGTTCAACACGCGCAGTCGATGGGTATGCCTCCGCAGTCTGCATTCCCACACAATTTGATTTAAAGCCTCATGCATGCATGTACCCTATTTGATTAGAAATTTGTAAGTTACCTTGGTAACGGGACCAAATCAGACATGTATAAGCCCTTGTGACCTTTGACCTTTGAACTCCTAAATATAATCAGTTCATCGGAGCCTCATACTGAATACTTCCAAGAAGGTTGCATTAAAATCTGATAAGTGATTCTTAAGTTATCATGGTATTGAGCCCAAATCTGACATGCATGAGGCCTTGTGACCTTTGTCCTTTTAACTCCCAAATCTAATCAGTTCACCAGTGCCTTATAATACATATTTCCCCCAAGTAACATTAAAATCTGACCAGCTGTTCTTAAGCTATTGTGGTAACGAGAACCAGTAACGGACAGACAGACGCACGCGTGGACAACTCGAAAACATAATGCCTCCAGCAACCTCATTGCGGAGGCATAAAAAAGTCACTCAACATAAGGCTCAAGAAAACCAATGAAGAACATAGTCTTGAAACTAATACTCTTTCATTTGTGGATGAGAGAATGTTAATCTAGTAAATACTCATTAGAGTCACTGTTTCACATTGTGGAAGACCCGTTTAATAAATTGTCAAACTTTGAGATTAGACCAGCATGACCGTATTTAAATGGACAAATAAAGATCCTAGAACACAAAACTTCAGACAGTTAAGCTGTCACTAGCAAAATATGTACAGATAAATATCACTAAATGAATTGATGTCCTTGGGACAAAAATTCTACTTCAAAGCAGTCAAAAGGGATAACTAGAATGGTCGCTCATTGAACTTGACTTTTTAAAAGCACTTAATGATCATTTTGTACAATTTTTATCAGGGCTTCATTTTTGGACCTTATCAGCGACACACATAGTATGAAGTATTATGTAGGTCAGAATTTTTAAAACTTATTGTAAATCTTGCCTTTGAATTGTCTTCAATAGGCCAAATCTATCCAAGAAATAAACATTACATGGAAAAAATATCAAAACTCAATCAAAGCTATAAACAAATTATCTAAATGAGATAAAGTCGTTGTTTGTC
>JZLH01S0014436.1:8343-15843 GCA_001188425.1 Eucidaris tribuloides
GAGTGGGGTGCAGGTTTGCAACTTTGTGAAAAAGGGAAATACATTTACACCGAAAAGGGGACATACTGCTGCATGGTGTGTCTCAATAGATGCAAAACTTCACCTTTGCACTTCAGTCTATTTGCACACACGATTTTGTCCTTGATTTCGATGAGGTTTTCATTTATCGTGCTTGTTTCCCCACTTGATGTCAGTCAACAGACAATTGTACGTGAGTATGTAGTGTAATAGATTTTATCACACTTATAGATTGTGTTTATGATTAGCACACCCAGAAATGAGCTCAATCCAGGAAAGGGGCTAAACTCATCCATAATGTAGACCTAGTCATTCACACGTTAATCACACTAAATGTCTCAGAAGGCCTTGTGGCATAAGAGTCAATTTAGTGGAAATGATAACAAATAATGGATACATGTTATGATAATGAATAAACGCATCGTCACGACGCGTTTATCTATTTGAATTTTCGCGACCGTTACACTGGTCTGGTTGCCAGACGGTATTCTTGTGTCATTAAGTGAACACATATTCACTGCTAGCGAAAGATTTGTACCGGGTCAAAAACAAAAATAAGTAAAGCTGGACCAGTCTCAAATGGCTTCAGCAAAGCAGAAACAGGTGAATTCTTCACAATTTAGCAAGTAGCGGGTAAAAGCTACAGCCAGAATCTTGAGCAAATGGCCTCGGCCTATATCGTTTATATTTTGAAAACTTGAAATCGTATGTATGACCCCAAAATTTTGGACACTGCATTTTGAACTATCTTTCTTGCACTGGATCAAATCTGAATTAAATCGGTAACCTTTGCAAATCAAGAATTTGTCTTGAAATTACTGTTCTTGCATGATTCAAAGAGGATCACGGAATACCCGTATCTTCCTTTTATCAATGAACATTGTGATTCTAGACCGTACTCCATGAATCTGGTGTCAAATTTAATACATGTACCTTGTTTTTCCAATAACCCAGCTACCACAAATTAATCATTGTCATATTTTGTTGTTTTATGAACTTGGTGTGAGAGGCAGACTTGTAGTATTTGTACCCGTACCAGTACCCATGACTTTGTAACATGCTGGACCCGGACCCATACCCACAGCTCCGTACCCATACCCACAGCTCCGTACCCATACCCACAGGTCCGAACCCATACCCAGAGATCCGAACCCATACCCAGAGATCCGAACCCATACCCAGAGATCCGTACCCATACCCAGAGATCCATACCCATACCCAGAGATCCGTACCCATACCCACAGCTCCGTACCATACCCATACCGATATCCACACCCACAGAACCGTACCCATACCCACAGGTCCGTACCATACCCATACCCATATCCACACCCACAGATCATACGTATCATACCCGTACACGTACCCGTACCCATAACCGTATCCACGACTGAGACCCACACAACTGGTGAGAGGAGAGTATTTCTACAAAATCTGAGTGTCACCCCATTACAGATACATGTATTTTCAACTGAGAGCTAAAAGGAAGCTGTGTTTCTTTGAGCAACAGACGGGCATTAATGCAATAGACTTTGTGCAGCGATATCAACGCATTATCATCAACGCCTTTCTCATCATATTGAATTTCATCAATCTATAGGTGACATTTTTTAACGCCAGAAAAACTGAAACACCAGTAGAATTCTCTTAAACCTAAAAGTGATAAAAAGCAAACTTATCCGGTTATATCCAACCTCCATCGTACCGCAATGGACTTTGGAGTTCCTTTACCTAATACTTTCGGAATGATGATGATGATGATGATGATGATGATGGTGATGATGATGATGATGATTATTATTATTATTATTTTGATTTCTAACACTGCCGTAGAATAACGACAGGGAAGGGTAAAAATCTTAATCTTGAGAATAACGTGTCCCCAAAAAATTAAACTGTGGACTAAAAAAGATGCAGAATTAGTAAGTTCCACCAGCAACAAATTCGGAAGAGCTTTTATAATAAAACATGTTGTTTTGTATCTTAAACTTGAACTTAATTCTTTTTCGACACAATATCGTATCAGCACTTTAGAGACCCGGTATGAGACGAAAATAGTGAGCATGCTAAATTTTTCGAGCGAATATTAGATAAACACAACCCAGTTATATCACGTGGACTTTAACCACGGTATTTTCCCTCAGTAAAAAACGGGGGAAAATAAATAAAGCTGTATGTCGTCAACATTGACTATAATTACATTTTAACTAGCTTGTTGTCGCCACCCGGGTAATAAAATCCGCTTTGGCGTGATAAGATTCGTTATCAATGATTGTCTTTCCTATTTTTTGTTCCAGATATAAATAGACGGGTTCACAAGAAGTGAATTTTGCCAGAAATGCCAAGACATAATCTTTGAGCATGCCACTTCAAACGCAGATAACCCATGATAACTTCCACCCCGATATGTATACTCACAAATATCGTTTGAACACTTGTAATCGCAGTTAGAGATGAAAAGAAAAAAATCCGTTTGTCAAGGCATGTTATCTGATATTATGAACAAGCACAATCGTAAGCTTGTCCAGAGCTAATAAAAACCACTTCGAAATATTCTCCTGATCACCATTCTGAAGGTGTGAAAATTCGTACCGCGATAGAAATTGTGGAGTGGGATTTGGCGCCAAAGTATTATCAAACAAGCTTCACTACACTTTGAGATACGTGCAGGCAGCAACTTTGAGTCGTATTTACTCTGTTCATAAGGAATGTACAGAAGAGGGCAGTTCGTTTAAAAGACGTGTAAAAAATTGTCAGATGAAGTCGTATTTAACCAGCAAACTAATACCTGATTCCAAGGAGTAAATGTTTGGAATAGATGTAAATTAATTCAGCAATAAATCTCTAATGCTTCATTTCATCATGATTTAAATCTGTTATTGTTTAACGAGTACACATGTTCATTGTATTTAGCGCCTTCAGCGCTCATTTCAGTGGAAATGTGTGCAATACAAATAGCCATTATTATCATTAACCCTGGCATACCATTTGTGACATAATACAATTGATTAAGAAGGGGACATTCAGTAAAATATTTTTATACATGTATATAATTAGGGCCTACATAAAAGTTTCGGAGGATTAAGGCCCGGAATTTAAGGGTAACTCATATGAACCAATTACATACGCTATCTGGAAACCGCAGACACACGCAGACACACACACACACACACACACACACACACACACACACACACACACACACACACACACACACACACACACACACACACACACACACACACACACACACACACACACACACACACACACACACACA
Organism: Eucidaris tribuloides; assembly: GCA_001188425.1. Taxonomy (NCBI): domain Eukaryota; kingdom Metazoa; phylum Echinodermata; class Echinoidea; order Cidaroida; family Cidaridae; genus Eucidaris; species Eucidaris tribuloides. The sequence continues at coordinate 11,642 of JZLH01S0014436.1, forward strand.
CACTACTACTACTACTACTTGCAATTACCCATCTGACACACACACAAACACACACACACCACATACTACTTGCAATTACCCATCAAAAATTGGTTTGGATGGGCCTGAAATCAACTGTTATCGTAATAATAATTGCATTCATTTACGTTCTGACCCAAAAGCTGGTCATTTTTCTACGGGTATAACAGTAACACCCAGACAGCAACATGTATCTTGTAAATTATAAATAACTGAAATATATAATTGAAAAATTCATAATGTATTTTCGGAACAACTGTCAGTAAACCGACATATGCAGTCGTCAAAATTAACTGGTGATTTGCTATACTCCAATCTCCACCAATGATATACGGAATGCAGTGCTCATCACGTTAGTCATATTGACAATCGGTGCAATCCATTGGGTTGGTGGTTTCGTGTTTTTTCATGATTTTGCAGTTTTCCTCACCAAATTACGTCTTAAATGCTCCAGTCAGAAATGGCATGTCATTAGTGAATAACAATCAATCGATCAATCAATCAATCAATCAATCAATCAATCAATCAATCAATCAGTCAGTCACTCAGTCAGTCAGTCAATCAGTCAATCAATCAATCAATCAGTCTATCAATCAGTCAGTCAAATTGACCCCAGAAATTTGTTTTATTTGAAGCTATTTCCAGTCAACGATCATACACTTAAGATTTGTTTTATCTGACCAAATATACTAATTTAACAATCAGACCCTACAGATTTGTGTTACGTGAAACACTACAAAAAATCTCCAAAACTTGGTAAGCACGGGATTCATTTATACTACAGTACTCTTTTTGTGTACTGTCACCCCACCCACCCCTGTCTTACAGACCAATCGTCATTGAAATGCAAGTCTGATGTGACATTTGGTAACTACAGTCAAAGCTGCTCTAGTGACCACTTGTATAGTATCACAATTTTTTTCCCCTTTAAAAAATGTACCTCATTGAAATATGTATTTACAGGGACCTGTACTTTAAGACCATCCGCTCTTAAGACTACTTTTTTTGCCTCCTTTATGTGGTCTTTTTATACAGGTTTCACTCTATGAATACATCCTAACTAAGAACATAAGTACGTACATAATGATGTATACATTTGTGTGTGTGTGAATACACAGGAACGTGTGTATATGTACGTTTCGTGCTGCACGGGTGACGGGTATTGGTCAAAAGTGCGTAAAGTCCGAAAGATAAAAGATACAGTCAACTCAGTGAATTCAGTTTGAACTGATGAACCCGCCTATATTGATTATCGATGTTTCATTGGCAATCGGTCTACAGGTCAATAAGCTTATTTCTCTGGTCCCATGCTCGTTGCTGGTTCTGAAGCCGATTTCATTTTGAATTCAAATCCCGAAGCTCTCATTACAAAGGATAGTGGGCTTACATTAAAATTTAAAGGGTTGTTGTCATAAATAAAAGCACAATTCTTCGGAAAATTAGCTTAATTTTTTTTTATTTGTATCGATAGCAAAGCCTTTAAACTTATGAGAACAAATGTCTCTGTGTCATTAGTCCCATTTGTTGTATTTCTTGTTGTGAAACGGTCCATTTAGTGGTTGAAGAACAATAATATAAGATTGATTGTTTGCAGAACAATGATAATTTTAATGTCAACTGTTTTCAAATATTCTATGAACAGATGGTATTCTGAAAATGTCACTATAGTACAGGACAGAGCAGTTGAAAACAACAGAACACTTCGTTGTTAACAAATCTCTACATAAATCTTAATGCTGGCAAAGTGCTAACACAGAAATCTATATGTTGGACACTGTTAATTGTGCATGGGACTGGCGGTGGAAAATTAACCTGTTTAAGCTGCCAGTTCTACAACTATTTATTACATTTGTAGTGAATTAGTCCTCCATTATACTGTAATGTAATGCAAATGCAAAATTTTCACCTGGAAATCAATGAAATGTGGAATTTTGATGAAACATTTTCCATCATCAAATAGTACTCTATTTCCTCTTTAATTTCGTGCATATTTTATTTCGAAACCCCATTTAATTCGAAACCTCATCAACTTCGTTAAATGTTGTGAACAAATGACTTAAAATTGATGTAATGATATACTGTCTGTTTAGCTAGCAGAAAATTATTGGTTGTTTGACAATGTTCATAATGGTGTATGCCGGGACGTATGTTTTATTTCCTCCTAATTTCAAATCGTTTTCAGGATGTAATCAAAATAGTGCATCGTTAAAAATATGGATTGATATGTGAAACGATTAATTATCGACGTTGTAATAACAGGATAAGAAGATTAAGTATGGACATGTTATTATTACTGGCATTAGACGATGTAATTGTCAACGGGAAAGAGATAGATTTGCCGAACTACTTGCCAATAATACACGGTTACCTAACCTAATGAGAGTTGTGAATGTCATCCTAGCATCATAATGGTTGTTCACAATCAATGGACTTCCTATTAATCAAAATATGGCCTTGACTTCGCACAATAACATTTTGGGGATGGTTGGGCGGAGTCCCATTTTTGTTGTATTGTTCGTCATAAATGTGTTTATGCACTGTGGAAACACGGTTCCCGAAAACACGATGCTATAATTTATATGTATCTTCTAGAAAAGAACGACATGCACAAAAACATACAAATCAACCAATGAATTGGACTGCAAGTATATGGAGCGAAGAAATGGGCTTGTAAAATACATGTACTAAACGACGATGTCCAACTATTCAACCTATCCACATTTGATGCTCTTAAAAAAAAAACAATCAAGACATTGTACATGTGATTTTCAAATGTATTGCAAAGTTTTCTGTTATGAAGATCGCTTGAAGTATTTTATGAGTGAATTCCGTCTACTTCTACTGATGATACGACTACTACTATTTCTGCTGCTGCTATTACTTCAACTACTTCTACTACTACAACTACTACTTCTACTACTACTACTACTACTACTACTACTACTACTACTACTACTACTACTATTACTACTACTTCTGCCACCACTATAACTTTTACTTTTACAGCATGTACTATACTACTTCTACTACTGCTTCCAATATACCACTACAATAACACTGTAGAAGCAGTTGCAGTACATGTACTAGTAAATCTCATGCTACGTCCACTACTTCTACATCTACCTGTATACAAGATGTACATAATGTAGTAATACACGTACACAATTGTTACTGTTGATATTATATCACCATTGTGGCTATTAGGATTATGTGACAATGTAATGAACCCATTGTACGTCAATACATTTTAGTATATATTTTTTCAAGTTGAGGTAATCATAATGTCACCTTATTAGAATTTCGGAACTGCACAAACCTCGAATGTACTTCATTCGAAACTAGGAGAGTGAAGGAACTCACGAAAAGCGTTCGTGCGTGCAGGCTACAGTGAACTGAACAATAAGACGGAGGAAACGTTTACCATTCAGTCGAGGATTAGCATTAAAGGTAAATGACATGTTTGGGGTAGTCCTCAACTTGGGCTGAAACTACTCTAGAATCAAGTAAACTGTGCAAGGATTCTCCTGTGAAAATCAATTAGTAGTCAAACGTTGACTCATTGTAGAATAACTAATGTTAATATCCCTCGTGGCAGGCAAACCTGCTGTGTGGCTCTCTATGGGTCCTATTTTTATCGTGCCCCGATAAAATTAGAATACCAGTATGTTCATGCTTGATTCTCCTTAAGTAAACAAATTAGAGACAAATCCTTCCAGCTGGGAGATGTACTCCACCTGGTGTATAGTTGGTATATATTTCAACTCATTTGGTTCTTAAGGCATTTTCAAGCGCTAACCTTTAAAGACCCACTCCCAAGGTTCTATTGAGTTATTCTACCCCTAAAAAAACTAATTTTACCACTTTACACGAAACGCAATCGATAAAAGTTGGTCGCAATTAGACAAAAACTAATCAACCTGGTTGCAATTCGCAAAAAAAAAACGCAATGTGAAGAGGACAAATCTGGCAAACAATCGCACAAAAATAATTTCAATTCAATTTAATTTATTTCATCATCAAGCGATAAAAACAAAATACAATTACATTACAATGAAAAACAACAAACAACCCAAAATTTACAATAGATCGCTGTGATAAGGTAGCGGCAAGAAAGGGTTAAAAAAAAAACCCTTATATAGGCCTGAGGCTGAACTTTCAAGACATTTAAAAATAAATGAGTACGT
>JZLH01S0014449.1:56345-68332 GCA_001188425.1 Eucidaris tribuloides
TTTTCTGTGAACCGTAAGTCTGGGATAAATTATTTGTTCACTGAATGACCGCAGGTGAGAACAATTATAATAACCTAAGTATTTCAGGAATTTTGAGGCATTTTGTAGCGTCCGATCTCGATACTAAAACCTGTGTTTATATATGGCGGGTTGTTGTTGTTGTGAGTCACGTGGTGGTTACGCGCGTTATTAGGCTTGTAACAGACACACTATTATGATGTTAATTTAGTGATAAATGACATTAGATCTAAACAATTTATTAGTTTTCTGTGTTGTTTTTTTAATTACTTTAATTTTAATAACTTTTCATAGATTTTTGTGGTATTAAAAAAAAATAAATGTATATTGTTATTGCGCTCAAACTTATTTTATTTTTTACTTTATTCATCTCATTGAAATCCCACAAATTGCTTCACATACTGTGTTTTTGTGAAATATAAACACTTGTCCTTGAAAATTTTGGACGATTTCGAGAAAGAACTTAAGTATTCAACAAAATATTCATAATTATGAGCATGAGTGTACAATGGCCTGCGACATCTATAAATTCAACGACTTCGGTCTTGAACCAAGTTATTCAACAAGCTTCTTGATTGTATAGGCAACTAAGAGTTATGATGATACATGGAAGAAAAATCTGATGCCAAGCAGATGAAATCAATGTACGTGAAAGGATTGAGAAGGCAAAGGACGATGTACGCACTGATACGAGAGTAGGACAGGATTTGCTTGAGTCTGACATAGCCGTGATTTGGAAGAAATGTTCATCATCATGAATGAGTCCGTGGGGGGAAATGGATATCAGAAACAGAGACTTATGAGAGGATGTAGAGGTTATCATGGGCAGATAGTATTAACGTCAACGCGTTAACAAACGTGTCGAACGAATTTGGGTGCTGGGCTAAAAGTCCAGGAGTGTAAAACAGGGACTAGATTATTTTGGACTTATATGTATAACATTTCCAATGTACGATTTTCTTTTAAATGCAAATGCTATCGAGACAAGATATTTTACGATAAATATCATTGGTAGGAACTCAAGTGACGTTTGTCATTCGAATTAACAGTATGGAAGCAATTGTCTTCTCGGCGAACCGTGGACCGATAGTACCTCATTGATGTTATACGTGGGCGAGCCGGTGCACCGATAGCACCCACAGTGTTAAGAGGCACCTAAACACATAACTGTTTAGTTATGTGTTTACGCGATTATTTTGTCCTATGCAAGTTCGACTTAGGCAGGGTTGATCTGTATTTAAAGGTGATGAGCGCTTGGAAAAATGTAATGTGTTGGTACCTTGAATAATGAGTAATGAGGTATTGGTATGAGCGCCTGTTCCGGCCTGGGACTCTTGGCCGTGGTCCGCTTTTTTTTCGCTCTCAAAATATGTGCCATGACGTGGGTGAAGGGAGAGTGGGGGACTTCGCGAGGGAGCTGTGTAATCTTGTAAAGGTATTTATCATGGTGTTTCATAATCTTATATTTTGTAATTGTATGAAAATGTTTCTTGTCACATTTTTTCTATTTTTTTTTCTTTTTCTTTTCAATGGCTGCCAATTACTTGTCAAGTTTGTGATTTTGTATTTGATTGTGAAAACAATAAAACACATAATAAAAATAAATACGCTAATGTATATTCCAGATTGATTCCAGACATTACGTGCCGTTCTCTCGTTTGAGTGTTTCTGAGAACAATTTGTTCACATGTATGTGTGCAAATAGTACAAAGAAAAACCTCTCGAGTTCATATTTTCAGGAAGATCAGTAAACACGCCCCTATGCTTTGCAAACCCCCTTTTTTGCATATAGATACGGCCTATGTTGATTTACATCACATCATGGAGCTACATGATCACAAAATACTAGTATGTGAGGCAAATCTGTGTACGTTGTATCTGTGCAAAGGGGTTAATATACCTTTTTTCTTTCTATTTTTTTTTTTTGGGGGGGGGGGGTCTCATGGATATGCACCACAGAACCTTCTTCTTTCTTATTTGATGACCCTTTTTATCGGTTTGCACAATAAACTGTAAAAATAATAATCACTTTGATAAACACTGTTATTGACACTTTAAAGACACTTAACACGTTTATTTGAAATCCTAAACATGTTTGATTAGAAATTTTATGTATCACATTATGATATCAAAAGTTCGTGTTTATTTCTGGAACACTTCATAAACACTTGAACACGTTCTATAAACACGTTGAACTGTTTAGGTGTTGGAAATCATAAACGCGTCAACAAACATTAATGTGAAGATCTAAACACTTATGTGTTCAGGTGTTCTTAACACTTTGGGTGCTATCGGTGCACCGGCTCGCCCACGTATAACATCAATGAGGTACTATATCGGTCCACCGGTTCGCCGAGAAGACAATTGGTTCCATACATGTAAATTCGAATGACAAACGTCACTGAAGTTCCTACCAATGGTATTTATCGTAAAATGTCTTGTCTCGATAGCACTTGCATTTTAACAGAAAATCGTACATTTTGGAAAGGTTATACATATAAGTCCAAAATAATCTAGTCCCTGGTTTATACTCCTGGACTTTTAGCCCAGCACCCAAATTGTTCGACACGTTTGTTAACGCGTTGACGTTAATACTATCTGCCCATGATAACCTCAGCATCCTCCCATAAGTCTCTGTTTCTGATATCCTTTTCCCCACGGACTCATTCATGATGATCAACATTTCTTCCAAATCACGGCTATGTCAGACCTCAAGCAAATCCTGTCCTCACTTCTCGTATCAGTGCGTACACCGTCCATTGCCTTCTCAATCCTTTCACGGTACATTGATTTCATCTGCTGGCATCAGATTTTCTTCCATGTATCATCATAACTCTTAGTTGCCTATACAGGCAGAAGCTTGTAGAATAACTTGGATCAAGACGAAGTCGTTGAATTTATAATGTCGCAGGCCACTGTACAAGGGAAACAATCGAATTTGTCATAGTAATATTATGCCAAACGTTTATATACATGAAGGCCTACAGTGGCGACCGAAAGTATCATCACGTTACAAACGGCTTCCAACGCGTTTCCTGAAACGAATTCGTTTCAGTAAACGCAAGACACGCATTTACTACGCTGGCTTTGCGATTCGTCGCGTTTGAACTGAGTTTCAACAAATGCGTTTACTTGTAACGTGAAGATACTTTCGGTCGCCTCTGTACTTGCACTCTAATTCAATATTCAGTATATCATAGTTTAACCCTTACCGTCCTGAACAAATTATAAATACATACGCATAAGACTAGTGTTTGTATATAGGAACTTCCGCTATGAATATTTTTTGACAAATTGGGGTAAATACAAACTAACACTGTGAAAATGCTGAAAAAGAATAATTGATTACAGTCCTCTGAGTTCAGGATGACGGCTATTTTGTTTTGTTCTACCAATAAGTAACTCCAGAGTTAAAGTAAATATACAGTAATGACATTTTTTGGTTTAAAAATTTGAGAAATTATTGTCATGCAGATTAACATAAATTTGACACTAGGTTTAATCGCACCGAGTATTGCAAAACGACTTCATTGCTTAGACAACAGCCCTTGAATCGTGAATTAAGAAAAAATACAATCTTGAACATGTTTTATTATCAATGATTTGAATTATTATTTTTGTATTAATGAATTAATGTAATTTATGACGATAATAATAATAATAATAATAATAATAATAATAATAATAATAATAATAATAATAATAATAATAATAATAATAATAATAATAATAACCATGATAATTCGGTTAGTTATTATGAACTGTTGTTCCATTTCATCTCTGATCAAGTGAGTGGTACATTTTTTTTCTGCATAACTGTCATTCATATGATGTATGAAGTGCGTTTGCGTCGCGGGTTTTGCAACAAAATACGATATTTTGCAATCGCTGGTGCCGGAAAGATGGGTAGTCACGCACGACCGACTTAAAAGCAGCTAACCGCTGATTATTTATCATTTCATTTATTCAGCGTGTCTCACCAAAGATTTTGCAAGTGAGAAGTGCCCTTTTGGCACTTAGAAAATACTGTTGTGACATATTGTATTTTCAATCATCAAAAAACACAGTCTTAGCTTTCAAATGGCGTATGTTCTGTTCAATTTGCCCATTTCAATCTTGAGATATATTTACTTAACAAAGAAAGGGTGAAATATTAGTGTGCCGCTTTTACTACAGTCAGTGATAGCATCAGGCACCCTTCCCTTGTAAAAGTAGACCAATTGTGACTTTCCCTTTCGTTTTTAACTGAACACATCGAGATTAAAACAAGCATATTGAAAAGAACAAACGGCGTTTGAAAGCCTTGACGTTGATTCAACCTCAGTCTCATAAGTATTTTCCAATTGCCAGAGAGGATGCTTTTGACTTGCGCATTTTTTTTTTCGAGACACGCTGTACAGATTAAAATCACGACACGGTGGTAGCTATAAATGAGTCTGATTTGACAATTTCAGGCGTACTTTACCATCCTAATCAGACAAAAATCTGTGCCAATTTGCCTGCGATTAAAATCAACTTCAAGTCTCAAAAGAAATCAGAGCGATTCATCGTACAACCTTGCACAGAGTTCATGGAATATGAGTTTGCTCTCTTTTGATTCATTCTTGAGAATGAACGTAAATAAGACAGAAATATAGGTCGCAATGATATACTTCCCACGCTTTTCAATAATTGTGTAGAGGGCAGAAAATCCTGTACACCAGTCATTTACACCGTCGATGTACATGTAGGTTGAAAAGAGATCTCGGTTATGAATGAAGCAGCTTCCACTATGGGAATGCAGAGGTCAGTATTTACATGTAGATTGAGCAAAATGTGGGTTTCGCTTATTTCCCTAGACAAATGAGACAGCAAAGGCACATGTTAAGGAAAATTTAAAATATCCCTATCGGTGTAATTGTGTACTGGTGTATTAGATGCTTTGACAATGAACTTCTCTCCCTATCATTTTAATCAAGTGAGTGGGGGAATTCATATGGCCTGTTGTTAAAAACAGATACTGTATGTGTGGTTTTCGCATTGATTAAAACTGTAATGACGTGTAAAACGTGACTCCCTTGTAACTACAACAACAATATAAACCTTAACGACCTTACCGACTTGAACAAAGTTTTTTTTAACTCAAAAGCAAATTAGTTCCTAAAGAGGCACTTGCTGACTTTGTTTGTATGTATGTGTGTGTTTTTTTATGTTTTTATGCATACATGTCTGTATGAATGATTGTGAGTGCGTTTTTGTATTTACGGGCGTTTATTCGAGTATGTTTTGCATGTTTTTAGATGTATGTATGTCTGTGCTTATGTGTGTATGTATGTATGTGTGTTTGCACACACACACACATACATACACACACATACACAGATGCGAACACACGCACACACGCGCACACACAAACACACACACACACACACACACACACACACACACACACACACACACACACACACACACACACACACACACACACACACACACACACACACACACACACACACACACACACACACACACACACACACGATCACCGCAGCATAATCATGATATAAACATAAACACATCCGGTCGGTACATGAACAACACGCTCATAACTGATTTATCAAAGGTTTCATCTCGACACGCTATTCTCGCTGTGTATATTTATGACCAAATGCACATCCTTGCCCTGGCGCTGTGCGATGTTGATGTTGTTATGTGCACGAAAAACCGGTCGAAACCGAGGCCAGTAATGATAACGTGTTGCTTCAGTGACATTGAATAAGCAGGGCATGTTTTCTGCACGGAATGTATACACATTGCCGCTAGGTTTCGCGTCCGCATTATTTTTCCCCCTGTCTCTCTTCGACTATACGATGCGACTTGGGACGGGATAAACAGTTCCTAGGGACGCCACTGTTCCAGGGTTTTTGTCAAAACTACTAGAAGTGACTAACTTCGCTCATGGTGTGCATGCGATCACAGTTATTATAACCAGATCCACCTCGGAAAGATAGAGATACTTTTTGGCGGGAACGCCTGGCAAGTCAGCTGTACAGATGCTCTTCCGATCAGCGGATGATCTGTCGTATCGTAGTAGTCTGCTGATCTTCGTTACTCATTTGCTGGCTTTCTTCGCGGGAGATTTAATAGGGGAGGTATGTCATATGATATTATACCTAATATTCTGTCGTACAAGAAACGATAAAAGAGTCGTGCATATGGGCATGTGGTTTGAGGAAGTGTAAGCGCAGTATATGTGTTCGATCGATTCTAAAGCTGACTTGCAGACTAGATTAATGGATTTTTTGACGAATATGACATACGTGAGTTCGATAAGTTTGTGATGTACGGATGTTTACTTGTTTATGTCTACAATTGTAATGAAAGTCGTCACTCTCATAATTTTTTCTATAGATCTTAAAAGTCATTTGGAAAGTTGTCAAGGATATTTTTAATTACGAGACTGATAATGCAAACAAGTGGTCTGAGTACTTTTCGAGATCAGCAAAGTTCTGAAAGGGGTCTGAAGATAAAAACATTAATTAGTGTTTGTAATTTTGTGTGTGTTTGCGTTTTGGCGCGTGTGCTGTGTGTGTGTGTGTGCATGCGTGTGTGTATGTGTGTGTGTTTGTGAGTGTGTATGTGTGTGTATGTGTGTGTTTATGTGTGCATCTATATCATGATTATACTTAGGTCGATTGGACCTCATAAACATGTCTCTATACTCTTGCCCGTAGGGAGGTTTTTGTTTTGTTTCCTTGTAGTGAACATCAAGCCATATTTTTGTCTTATTCAGGTGCAAATTTTCCATGATTGTATTTCCAAATACTAAGCATAGGTACAGGTCAGAAATTTTGACTATTTAACTAAGTAACTACTAGATGAATTAATGAGAAAACTAAGACAAAACGTGACCCGTCACTACGTTACACTCTTAGAAAAAAGGGTGCTGATTACAACCTCTCCTTGTCCCGTATTTGGAACCTTTTAAGGTTTTTCAAAGAAGCAAAAAAAGGGTTCTAAATGGTCCTTTAGAACCATTTTTGGTTCAACAAGGAACCATTTGGGGTTCTTTATATACCCTTTAGGGTTCTTGATGGTATGAAGAACCCTTTACAAAAATAGTAGGGTTCTTTATACCATCGAGAACCCCTAAAGTTGTTAAAAGAACCTTAAAGGGTTCCTGGTAGAAACAAAAATGGTTCTAAAAAATCATTTAAAACCTTTTTTTTTGTTTGCTTCTTTGAAAAACCTTAAAAGGTTCCAAATACGGGACAAGGAGAAATTCTAATCAGCACTTATTTTTCTAAGAGTGTACCCCGATAAAATCGCACGACCCAAAGGTATCCTGCAAATTAAAAAAAGTTTTATGATCTTTACATTTGCAAAAGTTTGTATAGTCGTACCGTAGTTTTCATCCAAAGTATTTTTTTTTATTTTTCTTGTTTATGTTTCTTAAGATGTGCGACTTTATCAGGGTATCGCTGTGACATTATAGAATGGGATTCATAAGCATTATTTCGCTCAAAGTTCTTAAAGTGGATTCACAACCTTTTTGGAACTAAACCAGTGCAATAAATGTTGCAGAATATTATCTTTCCAACGATATCACTGCGCATTTTCTCCCAGTAATGATGTGATGTTATGGGGCTTCAATGTTTTCAATATTTCTAGGCCAATACCAATCACTGTCTACATACACGCGTTTAATATAACAAACAATGGATAAGCTATGAGCTTATATAGCGTGGACCATTACCGCTGTGACTACAGTATACCATTACAGTAGAGAGAGAAAGATAGAAGAAAACCTTTATTCGCATCATGCGTGGGAGATGCATTTACGGTGTTGTAAAAGGCCGAGTTATCACGTTTTCAACGTAATAAAGGGTTAAAGGCTTTTTCTTTTTAGGTAGCTCGTATTAGGTCTAGGCTTTGATGCACAAACAAGTAAGATGTCCGCAAATGTAGTACGTGTGTGCATGTGTGTGTGTGTGTATGTGTGTATGTGTGTGTGTGTGTGTGTGTGTGTGTGTGTGTGTGTGTGTGTGTGTGTGTGTGTGCGGTGCGCGCGCCGTGTGTGTATGTGTATATAGTTTATGCATGTTTATGCAGTATGTCTTCATACGCAGACTTATTTTTATACTAGTCGCAGCAGCGGATGCGCGTAGTACAAAAAGAGATCAATCTCAACTATAATTTGTACGTGAGGACATGCATATAGTACACGAATACACGGGGAAGATACCAGTCTCTCTCAAGAATAAGCTTGGTCAGCGCTTTAATTGCAGTCCATGAATTTCGTTCGGTAAGAGCCTAACCACATGAGTCATTCGTCTTCTTATTGTGTTATCTACATGTGTCGTGTCACATATTAAGTGTAATACGGGCCTAAGTAGAAGAAAGTAATTAAACAATAAAAGTCATTAGATATTGGCAACAGAAGCCTTTTTTTTTAACAAAGATTATCAATTCCCCCTTGAGAATCAGAACGCAAAGCAGAAAGAGGTATCTGGTACAGGGGTGTGTAAGCGGTTAGGTGAATTAATTAGCCCCTTCGATCCCAACGGTGTCTATAGGGGGCGGGCGGATAGCAAAGACTTCAGGATAGTATCGTGCGCATAGAACAACGATTGGAGGAACTTGAAGATGAAAGAATGCGCCGATCCGTAAGACTTTTGGACGAATACATCTGTTTGGAGAAATATTAGGCGCGCGCACTGTGTGTGTGTGTTTGTAATGTGTGTTGGATGTGTGTTGTGTGTTCGTGAGTGTGTGTGGTGTGTGGTGTGGTGTGTGTGTGTGTTGTGTGTGTGTGGTGTACGTGTATATGGTGTGTGTGTGTGTCTGTGTTGTGTGTGTTTGTAATTGTGTGCGTATAGCGAGCGTGTTTGTGGCGTGTCTGTGTGTGGCCGGAGTGTATGTCGTGTGTGTGTGAGTATGTGTGTGTTATGCGTTGTGCTACAATGTTTGCAGAAATCACAGTCATTATAGAGTAACATAATAGCTTCACGATCGATTAGCACGAAATAAGCTATAATTAAAAGAAATTGTATCCATGCAAACTTTAATTCCTAGTTAGAAAGAATAGCTTAGCGTTGTGATATATCTTAATTGCTTTCACATTTCAAGGTTTTCGAATGCAATATCGTTTTTATAGTATTTGAAACAGTAACTTTTAATGAGCGCTGAATACAGAAATGATAAACAAGACATTGACACATTTTAAGGAGGGGATATACTTTTGCAATACGAAATAATCGTATACGTATGGAGTTAATGAATTATAATTTTCTAATAATGAGACAAGCAACAACAGAATGTATGAAAATGATTCTTATGTTCGAATCAAATAAAAAAAAAATGAGCCCAAACACCGAGAAGTGTTAATCAGTGCAATACCACATATTAGAAGGGATGTGGCTTTGCTTGGCAAAAATCATCTGTACGATTGAATTGATGAACTCCAGTTAACCCACGAGACCAAACAACATGATAATCGTGACGATGATTTTAAAGAAGTTGACAGAAAGTATAAAGATAATATCGTATTTCGGTTGCAAATACAACGAGAAACGTCATCCGGGCAACCTTTAGTCCAATGGAATTTGACTGTCGTTATTTACATACCGGTGTGTGTAATAAATGCGCGTTATTATGTCCTCCCTGTTGACGCATGGCAGCGAGAGTGTTGTCTCGCGATATACAGTACGACGTGAGAACGATTTTGACTTACGCTTCTAAAACAGCGCGCCAATGTCCCGCTTATTTAATTCGTATTTCTGCAGTCCGACGCAGGAATGGGAGTTCTCCACCTCGGGGGAAAAGGTTTCATTAAAAGGGTCGTGTATATGTATCCTTTAAGTTAACTAAAATATGGCGACGTTGTGTTCAGCTATTTGAGTCGGGCGCGCTAACAGTTTTTAGCTCTAGCGCCAAGAGGTGTCCTCTCTATCCATATTGGTCTTATCAACAGCTCCTAGCTATAATTATTTGTTTTACGATAGTAGCTCGTCTACTTGAGGATGTGAATGTATTCAGTAGGTTTTCACGTGGCTCAGATTAGTTGTTAAAAGACCACTTAGATCGAATTAATCGACATCGCGAGACAGAACTAAGCACGTAAGAAGGATGTGTGTGTATGTTTGTGTGTGTGTGTGTGATGTGTGGGTGCTGTGTGTGTGTCGGTGTGTGTGTGTGCTGTGGCGTGTGTGTGTTGTGTGGTGCGTGTGTGCCGTGTGTGTGTGTGTGTGTGTGTCGTGTGTGTGTGTGTGTGTGTGGTGTGTGTGTGTTGTGATTTGTGTGTGTGCGTAGCTGTGTGTGTGTGTGTGTGTGTGTGTGTGATGTGTAGAGGGGTATAGCGTGTGTTATGTGTGGTGTGTGTGGTGTGTATCTGTGTAATGTATGTTTTGTAATCTGGTATGTGTGTTGTAATGTGTTGCTGTATGTATTTGCATGTATAGTGTGTGGGGGTATATATGTGTGTGATGTTTAAACTTTCGCTATTTGATAGATTTTAGTAATCCTAAACGCTACTTACTCCTACCATTATTAACTAGCATCAGTTAGTACTTTACTATTTCTTGCTATTCTGCTACTATCTACTGCAAGCCTGGCTGCTCCTCCTCCTACTACTCTACTGTTACTACTAATACTACTAAACTAATAATCATAAAATGCAGTCACATTATTGGGAGAGAAAAAATGCCTCTCGACATAACCGGTTGGAAAGATATGTTAATTGGATACACGTCAGCTGAATGTGTTCTCCTGGCTAGAAGGAAGGTATTTGTTTTTTTAATTTGTTTACTGAAAGCCGAAGTCAAGAAATGAACATGACTAGAACTTCTGATTCCCTTGAGCACCCTAACTTTAAATAGATCCATATACTGCTAGCAACACGAAGAATTGTCTGTCACAAGGAACTGATGAAGTTATTTCAGAACGAGTCAATATTTGACAACCTACATCTTCACAGAAAAATTCTTGCGCACAGATTTATTCTGATTCTAGAATGTTAGGACTACCCCTCATTCATTACCTTAGCTACTATACTACTACTACTACTACTCATTACATACTACTATAAATCAAGTGTTATTCAGTAAAAGTGTTATGTTTAGGTGATGCGGCGATTTAGTAAATGTATCACACAAAAGAAGTAGATATTACAGAGTTAATGTTGCCTCAAAAGTTTATCAATCTTACGTTTTGTGTGTACATCTCAATCAGACCTTAACGGCTACAGAATGACTCATTATCGTTTCAAAGTTGTTACACTGGCAACGTATAGATCTATCCACATAGTCCTAAGCTGGTGTTGAAGTACTAATTTAGTGGGCGATTAGATCGGCCGCGAAACGCAAGCGCGGCTACTGACTACTCCACACGTCCTATTGTTTTTGCTCTCATTCATAGCGTATCCAGATTTTTAAAAAAGGGGTGTTGTATCGTCATAAAAGCAAAGTAACCACAGCAATATATAGGTCAATATGCTGCAAAAGAGCGAAGGAAGGACATAACACTATGGGGGTTAAAACTAACACTTGCCACTTCAATAGAGGCCACACCGGAGGTTGTTGTAAACTACAATGCGATGGTGTTGAAAAGTTGTCACCTGATTTTCTGGTGTTAATTTGACATCTGCAGCTTGTCGATATTTTTGACGTGACACTGCGCTGGTGTTAATAACAACAGACTCATGGTAATGATTTCACAACCGCTGGTCCGGTAATTGCAATGGTATATAACCGGCCCGGTATAGTGTAAAACACTGTCGGTGTTGCCCTCTATTTAAGCTTGTAAGCGGTGTTATGGGTAATTTTACCACATTTTTCGCAACATCAAGGTGTTTAGCGGAAGGTCCTTCTTTTCTTTAAATAGTTAAAACATCAATACAAGATTACAGGAATTAATTAACGGCCGACAAAGAAATAAAAAATAAGATTGAATTGACACCATGGTGTATATGTTAACACCCACAAATGAGCACT
>JZLH01S0014449.1:90060-102217 GCA_001188425.1 Eucidaris tribuloides
AAAGGCCGCTAATAAAATACATAATGAATACAATGAACGGCCTTTGTACAGGAACACTACATACAGTTGACGGCCTCTGCATATGCATACGACGAAATATATTTTTTGATACCGCGTAGCAATTAATTTGTGTTATCCGGGATATGCAGTGCTACATAATTTGTTAAGGGTTCACACAACGCGTTGTTTGCTAAAGAAAATATAATACTCACGTAATTTCATTTCACTATTCTCGACTTGTTTTTCTCCGTTATTTTTGATATATCTGTTATGCTAATAATCCGTCCTTCTCAATTAATTACAGTCGAGGCATTTAGGCTGATGCCTATATAAGTAATTTCCCAAATGCACATATCTCTTCTGGCGCGTTAATTCCGGGTAAAGCTACATAGATTTCTTTCCCCGATGTCGCATGTTCGAGTCAAGCGACTTCTGCCAGCGATGTTATCTACTTTCTCCACTTTGCGACATCCAGGGTCATATTTTTGTCACCTCCGGTATATTCTTATCTCTGCATATCGCTTTTGCCTTATCTAAAATTCCATCGTCTTTCCCTCAATCATTCAATTACCTTTGACCTTCGGGTTTCGCATTTACGGCCAGCAGACCCATATTTTAATGATTCTGAGATAGTGACATGATAAGCATGTTTTTATTTTAATGCCACGACCTACTTTCTCTCATCTTACTTATACTGCATTGAAAGGGGTGCCAAAATTAACACCATATGATAATAATAATAATAATAATAAAAATAATAATAATAATAATAATAATAATAATAATAATAATAATAATAATAATAATAATAATAATAATAATAATAATAATAATAATAATAATAATAATAATAATAATAATAATAATATTCGAAACAGAAATCAGAAATATAAATCCTCCGAAAATTCATTTTGCCCAATTGATCGTGGGCCCGGCAGCCACTGAGCAGCGCCAGATCGACATTGCTCTATCTCTTAAATTGTTGAACGCCAAACAGGGTGGCAGCAACTCCAATCTTGTAACGTCTTTTGGTCTGAAGCGGCCGGGGTTCGAACGGGCTTGAACCCCCGACATCCCGGTTGTGAGGCGGACGCTCTATCAACTGAGCCAACACAATCGGTTATTACTCAATACAGATACTAGGTATAGATACGAGATATGCCTTTGGATCTCAGCACATTTTGTGCTACATGTACTTGAACACGGCGGAATTTACCTTCAACCCTAATCGTACACCCCTAAGACCAAGAGTGTTTGGATTAACACATTGGGTGATTTCAAGTTCGGTTTTGGTGTTGGTGTTAGTGTCGAGGAAACAAAATCGTCTGCTAAACCGAGCTCCAACACCGAGCTCGGTTTAAGCAGACGATACCGATTGCACTATCGATCACATAACACCGAGTGACGTCACGCGCGATTCATGGCGTTGGCAGAAAGTCACGCCGATGGCCGAAATTTTTGGACTAATCTTACAAAAATGACACCAAATCAATACTGCCTGCCAAACTACTTGTATGAATCTGAAAGGCAAAGTACTTTTCTCTATTCATATAATTATGGAAGTTTAGTATGAATTTGGCGAATTGTGTAAGTTTTTAAGGGGAAAAGGCTCTTTCAGCGGTTTGCGTCGCACAACGAAGCTTTCTCCATAGCCAACACACACGAGCATGTCGGCTCTGCCACTCACAAGGCCAACACTAACACCAACACCGAACTTGAAATCACAAATTGCCTAAACCTTAGGGTTTAGTGTTGATGAATGGAAAAATTACACGTAAATCACAAACACCAACCACGGTACTCGGTTCAGCAGAAACTATGCAAGGATTCTCCTGTGAAAATCTTGTAGTCAAACGTTGACTCATTCTAAAATTACTAATGTCAATATCCCTCGTGGCAGGCAAGCCTGCTGTGTGGCTCTCTATGTGTCCTATTTTATCGTGCCCCGATAAAATCAAAATACTAGTATGTTCATGCTTGATTCTCCTTAAGTAAACAAATTAGAGACTAATCCTTCCAACTGGAAGATCCACTCTAGCTAGTGTATAGTTGGTATATATTTCAACTCATGTGGTTCTTGAGGCATTTTCAAGTGTTCCCAATCATGTCCCTATACGAGAGGAAGGGGATTCATTCAGAAGCTTACTTTTGTATTCTGGATACTCTGGGATATGCAGGATATAAGTGAAACCTTCCTCCGAACAATGATGATGCGGAATTGTAGGTGATTCCTGTCAATAAACCTCTAAACTTGGGATGAAGAAGGATGTTCGGGTCTTTCCATTTTCCAGTCACCGAAACCTTAAGAAAAGAAGGAGGGGTTTCACCCAGAATCTCACTTTCTCAAACTAATATGGAGACCTCAGAATTATCCAGGGACGGCAGCAGGACCACCAGCATCTCCGATCTCGTGGACCTGGGCCTATTTCATAAAGCTGTTCGTAAGTTACGCATGACTTTACGAACAACTGGTGATCAGTTCTTGTGCTAAATGATTAAGAATGTGATTAGTGTAACACCCAAGAACGTATTCCAGTAGTTCGTAAATTCATTCGTAACTTTACGAACGACTTGGTGAAACACCCCTTAGGTAATATATTGATATTTCAAACCAAAGTCCCGTCGTAAACAACCATGGCTCCCCCAATACTCTAGCAAGGCTGGCCTCCTACTACAAACTAATGTACGCAAACTGAATCTTGGTAGATGAAATTCTGTAACTTGTGAATGTGTCTGACAGTGCACTGGAGATTAGTCATCGTGAGGCTTTCGGGGAAAGATGCATCCATAAAATATCCATTTGGTGAAATGTTTTGCAAGAGGATGTCAGGTTTTGACGAATTCGATACAATAGCTCAAGTTACCTAACGAAAGATGCTCGCAAACATATTCCAAAAGAATGTAACACAAGCCACCTTGGACTAAGAAGAATTTTCCATCTTCTACATTAAACCGGGCATCATTTTATGTTGCTTTTTTTCCGACAACTGGCCTCACATAGGGAGTACAACACTTTTTCAGTGGAAACTCTTCAGTTTCGTTGCACATGGAATCATTCATATTCCTCCTTTCCGTGAGACACATGGAAGTACCTATAGGTCTCAGAGAGTGAAGTGGGTCGTGTCACTTATTCCTTTATACATAATGTAGTTTGATGTGTTTTCCAGTAAAAACAAAAAAAAAGCTTTTCGTTTTGTCTGGCTGCAAAATGATATTACCATCTCGTCTCCGCTTCCATAAATCAATGATTTGCACAGCACTTACCTGCGTGAATATACATTTCATCGGGTGCCTATGCAGGGGCCATTAACTGTATGTCGTGTGCCTATGCAAAGACCGCTAATACAACACATAATGAATACAACTAACGGCCTTTGTACAGGAACGACGATATTTTCATCTTTTGTTAAAGGGGAATTTTGTTAACGTATGTATGGCTACCATAATTCTGGACAAACTCTTGTCTTAAACAAGGATCTATGCAAATCTTGTATAGAATCACTGTTATATGACTCACTGGTTTAAAGGTAAAGTTGGTGGTTTCATAGTCTTTGATCAGCGCCTTTAGGCACTTTCTCAAGACTTCATCCTCCCTCATCATCGGATAATTAAAGGCAATATGATAGAAAGATAAATCTGAGTAGAACCATGATATGTTTGGCTTGTATTTCGAACTGAGGAGTATCACACGATGAAAACCAAAATCAATGCCCAAGATTGTACCATTCTCTTCGTTCGCTACAGCTGTATACATTAAGAAATAAAGGAGTAATTGGGGTGTAAATATTGATACAATAGCGACACCCTATAGGGTGGAATTTAAACCCTATAAGGAGTAGTTTTACACCCTATAGGATGTAATTCTTGCATTTTACCCTCTATGCGGTGTAATTTTACACCCTTTGGGGTTCATACTGAATTTCTACACCCTTAAGGGTGTAGAATCTATAGGGTGTTGTTATTGTATCGAATTCTACACCCCAATTACTCCCTAATTTCTTAGTGTGTCCCTTTTGTAAGTGAAAACTTCCCTCTTACTCTTGAGAGACGGATAGACGGTAGCGGTTTGGCAACTTAAGGGTGCACAATATCATGGAAAGAAACGTCCACCTTCTAAATGTGCAAAACGCAATATGACTAGCATGCGGTGTTCAAATGTGTTACATGTCAATAGGTACTTGCGACCGTAATTCCAGTACCTGTCAAGGGCTTTCGAATTGGACAATTTGTCCGGTAACATCAGAAGTATGGAATAATTCTAGCCTTGTTTTTCCAGTGTGGTGATGCTATGCTTTACGGTCCCCCATGAATTTTAAATTTTATTTCCCCGTTCATTCACCCTCAGCACCCCAATAAAAGTTTAGAAACCGCTCGCGACGGCGATTTCAAATCAACCTACTGCCACCGACTTCCACGGGAGGCGGGAGATGTGAGCAACCCGTGGCATTAATTAACCCATAAAGGCTATAGCGCGGGATTTATATCAAATCTGAAATCTTCGCACAACTGGCCTGGGGAAATTCAGAAGCGAGAATAAAAGTATCCGGCATACATTCGATCGCCATGGAAACTACCCAGTCGTCCCCCCGACCTACCTTCAATAAATATCGCCAGGGAAACCTCGGCAACAGAACGATTCGTCGATATAACTCGAGAGTGTTTCTATTCAATTATTGTTTCACTCTAGCTGACAACGGTGTCGTTTCATTCGAAGGCATTGCAGCCCCTCCGGACGTTTACCCGGCATTAGGGCTCAATTTCCAATTCAGTTTTTTGGAATTAATGGGTAAGCTTCCCAGAAAAAAGGGGTCAGCAGAGTGTTGCAATCGCATTGGTTTGATATGCAGGTAAGCCAGACGAAGTGACGACAAAGACAAGATATCACACCCGTCACTTGATATAAAAAAATCTAGAAAAACTAACTCATAATTTTGGAGAGTCAGCCGCAAAGTTGTTACTCTATATGCTGCCTGGATTCGAAATTTGATTGTGGATTTGATATGTTGCTCGCTTATTTGTTCATTTTATTCAGTTGAATGTTGACTACTGATTCGTGTGTAATTGTGTGTGGTTAACCTGAACCATTTTATCAGCGATTGTTTAGAGACCGCGGCCTTAATTCCAACGACATTGCATCAATGACAAAGATGATCACAAGAAAAACATCGGATAAAATTGCATCTGATACGAAACTAAAACGAAAATGCAAACTTAATTACACTAACACACAATCCAACTTATTGCAATGTATCCTTATTTGGTATCTTTCTCCTCGTCATCTTTCACATGAAAAAAAGAGGCAATAAAAGTCCGGTTCTTGTTATGAAAGGTAACTCGATGAGCACAAATTGCAATAGAGAACAAACAGCCAGTTTGTTTGCTGTAACCCAATCATACACTCCATTCAACGTCTATGTCAGATAGAAGGTATGTTACTCCAATGAGAAATGGGACATCTTCGAAAATCATGATGAGGGCAATATTCGCGGTCATTATTGGCAACGTGAAAAAAGTTGCTGTTTGATATTAGATTTTTATTTCTATCTGAGCGCATAAGTTCTTTGATAACTGCCAGTACGTATTTGAAACCAGCTAGATGTCATTCTAATTATTAACCCAGTATGTGTTTTTTTTTCAATTCTTGGCAGACATGGAAGCGATCTATAGTCACATTTTCATTTCAGTGCAAAGAGTTAAAAGTGCAAAGAATAAAGACACTATATAACACCGTGGAAGACCCGTTTAAAAAATTGTCGAACTTTGCTATCTGACATATCTGACAGTGTTTGAATGGACAAATAAACACCCTAGAACACAAAACTTTGGACAGTTATGCTATCACTAGTAAAATATGTGCAGATACAAATTGGCATATTAATTTTATATCGGGCGATAGGAAATTCTGCAACACAGCAGTCTATGGAGAAAAGCTGGAATGGTCTCTCAATGATTTTCACTTTTTTTAAGCACTTAATGATCGTTTTACACTGCATTTTTTTTCAGGGCATCATTTTTAGACCATATCAAAGACACTAGTAGCATGGGGAATCATGTAGCTCAGATTTTTTAAACTGGAAACACTGTTATACAATGCCTTTAACTCTTATATGCATGAAGGACGTCTTTATCACATTGTATGGCTATCGTTGAGAACGGTAAAAAGCCACAGAAGACTGAAATGGCGTAGATAAAGGTTCCTCCAAGGCCCTATCATTGTACTTACATTGATTACCAAAATGTATTTCAAAACGTATCATTTTTTTCTTATTCACTCTGAGCATTATGACACAAGCTTTACAACTGTCTCATTTATCTGTCTCGATGAATTTGGGATTACCATTTAAATGTACCAACCCGTAACCACCCCCACCCCCGGCCAGGTTTATTTGGAGGGTATACAATCGCTGACGATGTACGTAAATGTGTTTATGGCACAAAACCTGACGAATAGAAACGGGAATGGAGCATGCTAACGTTTGAACGTTTGTATAGCTTTGTCACGTCGCGAAGAACCGTTCGCGATATACACGTACATGTAGTAATGGCACCGTAAGGGTTGATAGGTAGATATTGAATAAACTGAGGAAGAGAGAAAGAACAAAAAGGGTCATAATTCGCAGAATAAATGAACAGGAAATCGTCTTCAAAATTCAGGTTCACAGAGTTGTATCTCCTCTGCCACGACAGGAAAACATAATCCACTCGATTATTTGTATTCTAGCTTTAATATTGGAACTGGAAATTAATGACGTTTATTGGATTCGCAGTCCGTTTCATACCATCAGGGGAGCCCCAAAGCCATCGGGAATATATTTTGTTCGGAGATTCAACCAATTACTTAAGAACGATTTTGTATTGGTCTGATGGCTACTATAGTAAGTCGTGCATATCCATCGCTTTTTCTTTTATCCCCTGACTCCAACATGAAAAATAAAAATAATAGAATCAACGAAAGGTCCCATGAAAGCGAAATAACGTAGATTTGTTGTGACAGCCGTAACGAGGCCCTCAGAGTGCGTAAACCCTGCACGAGACGGAGTCATGGGCTGCAATACACTGTGTGATTTTATTAGACATTAAAATCAGGGGCCTCGGAAACAAGTTCATGCGATGACATCGCGGGCGTCCCAGGGGCGCGCTAGTCTGGCAGGGTTGGGGGTTGATACATACCTCACGTTGTTTTTCATAATACGAGATGAAATTTCAAGGTACAAATGGTTGAATTCGTGTATGATAAACACATTTTTCGTTCTCGCCTAAAAATTCCTGATTATACTGACGCAGGAAAAGGGTGCGGTTAGATTACACTCGGTAGGCAGATTTGACCTGGATTTGAGTAAAATAATCAGACCTGACTAGGAATTGGGCCAGATTTGACCCAGAATTTCAGTCAAATGGACTTTGAGTTTGGTCGGATCTTAGTATAATCCAGGTCAAATCTGATCCGATTTCTGAGTCCTCTGAGTCAGACTAAGCAGAATGAGCAGTAATGCGTATATTACGCCATAACGCGTTGCATACTAGGTCGGCGCCAGGATAAAATCCCACTGCAAAAACATTTTGGTGGCAACAAATATGAAAGACCTAAATTTCATGTTTTACATTGGAAAACCCCATGATTTTCTGAATTTTGACAATTTCACGCCCCCCCCCACCCCCAGGTAGCGCCATCCCTGGTTGCATAAACACATATTGATTATTATAATGCCAGTTCTTCATTCGAGCTTACACTGATATTTCACGTTTAGCTCGAATTATCCCGGTGAACGCCACATCGGATTTTCACCCTTTCGAGTGTGGTGGATTTATTTAAAGTACGTTGTTTCTATCCTATCAAAATATACTGACCTGTAGGCCTACCAATGCACCAAAAACGTCTGTTTTGGATATGGTTGGCATGTGTTGAGCGTATGTTTTACCATTAAGACCAGTGTCTAAACCTGCGTTTAGATTATGTAAAAGAAGGGTTCTTGCATTTTGCTGTTTACAAACGCTGTGGTTTTTGTTTCTTGGTGATTAATGATTTCTGCGTTTATAACTGGCCCGTAAGAAACAAATGTGGGAAATGACTCTCTAGAGTATTAACCGATCAACCCATCCCCCCCCCCCCCCACTGGTACAGGTAGATATCAAATGGTCGATCAAGTAATTTATGTATATTTGCCATTCTACGTTGGTTACTTGACACACGTGTGAACGGGTCGCGAAGCACCATGTTTTCACTCTAGGTTTCCTTTCATACACGTCTATTTATCCGTTTGTACAGTTAATCCGCGGTTATTTCACAATTTGATTTCATCAGGCAGTATAATAAAACAATATTTGATAGATCTGTGAATGAAATGTTGTTATTTCATCATTCAAATGGTTGAGCTATGAAGATAATAATTTAAACCACTTGAACGGTCTGGTTCTGATATGCAAACATGCAAAGGCAATTAATCAATGACATACCTTAATGTCCGAAAAGAAAACTTCAAATACGAGCAGTTACACGATTTCTTATCACATTAGTCGCCACATTTGTGCTACTCACCAGCTCTCAAGTGTTGTTACTATTTCGAGAGATTGTGTTACTTCGTCTCTAACAAAATGCACTTGATATTTGGAGGTATAAACGCTGACGAAGAATGGTGAACGACAGATTTAACTATCAGTCCAATCGATATTGCGTGGTATCCTAACGGACTTGCTATTTGCGGACAAAACTTTAAGTGCACCTGTTCTCTGAAGTGTTACCTTGTCCTTTTAAATGGCTTCAACGATATTTTGTGGTGAGACGTTAAATGTGCATTATGCGATGACTCGTTATGCATTGATTTTTTAAACGTAATTGATAAGTACGCGTATGCATCTAACTAGGAAACAAATTGTTGATCTCCTTATTTCTAGACTGCGTGGTGAAACGATGTTTTTGATCATTTATGTGACCAAATTACTGTTTTATAGCCTGAAAGAATAGAATACATATGCATACAGATAATCGAAACATCGTAAAGGCACAACCAATGGGTAAACAAAATATAGGAAAGTATACAGGGATACAATTTACTTTAAAGACAATATTGGCAAGGTTCTCCCATTTCACCGCAATCCCGATGTCAGTGGAAAATAAAAGACAATTAATATAACTTTTCCCAAAACAATGTAGTATTCTCAACTTGAGTTTATCCTAATTTTGTCACATTAGCCCCATTTTGCCTAAACCAAACTCTGGTGAAGGTTGCTATACTCTCTAAAGCAGGAAAAGTTGGAGCGGATGACGCCAAATCATTCAGCCCAAGGTAACCGTCAAACATTAATGAAGTATATACTTCTTTTCGCATTATTTTTTTTCTTTTTTACGGAGACATATGTATCAAATTCACCAACACATGTATCAAATTCACCACAATGAGTATTGTTCCACGCTCAATTCGAGGCGAAAATTGAACGAGCAGCGTAAACTTTCCTCGTGGTTTCATCCACTTAAAAGTCATTCTTCGTGCGAAATTCATTTCCGTACTTCCCCCGTGCCATGGCTCTGCGCTATTCACAGCGCGATTACCTCGATGTTTAATTTAAGCTAACATTTGAGCGGCCCACGCCTTGCGCGTAGGCGCAAGATTCTTTCTTGATCTGACAACAAAAGAGTCCATAAAGACCATCGCTGGTGATAGGAATACGAAATGGTGTAGGTCGCGAAATGATCATACGAATGATCCAATCAATATTCCGGGCAAAAATGTCTAGTTTCCAACAAATGGGCGTTTGAGACCTGTTGACGAAATGACGGGAGTAAATCTCTGCTTTCGTTTACCCCCGAGTGTTTAAATAATCTTTGATTACCGAACGCCTACTTTACTTCTATCGATCTGGGGTACTCACAGACGTGGCTCGGTTGAGCAAGTTACTCTGAGCCGCTGGAATCATGAGAAAGAGAAGAATGTCTGATATTAGTTGACAACACAACAAGATGCCAACAACTTCAGTTTGATATGGTAATGTAATGCTGCTTGCATTAAGAACTCCTTTGAAAATTGGTGCTCGTCTTGGATGATTCAGATTTCGCCATCGCTTTACAAATACTTTTTGGGAAGATGTTGAAAAAAAAAACACGTTGTTTCCCATTTCCCTCAAATATTTTCGTGATATTACGTGGGCAATAATAGTGTCACGCAACAACTCCGACTCAGCGTTGCTGAATGTTTTCTTTCCCCATCTCGTCTTTTGTCGGCATTTCTCTTCGGCATATTTTTCTACTGTGACCTCAAAATAGCTTGACATTTATACAACGTCAAAATGACAGCGGAGCAATTATCTATATGTACAAAGGAGGCTTCTTAAGAATTGAAATAATTCATGTCCACGACAACTCGTAATGACTTATTTTCATCCATATTTATTGAGATTGCCATCGAACATGTGATGATGAGCTGAGCTCATTCATGACATCGACATGAATGTTGTTTTGATTTTCATTAATTTGTTTTCTTTCTTTTTTCCACGAGGGGGGTTCACAATTTTGACAATTCAGCAACTCTACATCAAGTATACTGCATGTAATAATATTTATTTGATGATACTTGAGCACGTTAGAATGTGATCAACAATTGAAGTGATCAATATGTTTTATTGAAGTTTACACCTTGTTTTTCTTTTACTTATACCCACTTCTGTTTTGCACATTTGTGATTCAGGACCTTTGGCCTTATTTGGTATAGCGACTGCATTTCAATTTTTTCAATTACCATTTCTGTCAAACACTTTGTAAAGATAAGTGTCAGTTCGTTTTATTTTGTGTGAACAATATACTAAGGAGAAGAAGCTGATAAAGGTATAATGCCATGGTGGTCGCTAACAAAATACTCTTCGATAAGTGCTCTGGCAATGTCATTACCAATGTGCGGTCGTATACTGTATAAAAAATACCATGAAAACGCGAAGTACACAGAGTTAAAACGGCACAACCCATCATCTTCGAACACTGGCGTACAGAGTGGGATGGAGTTGCCGGGGCGATGGGCAGCCCTAATAAATTCAAAATAGACAGTACGGAAATGAATTACGCGGCAACGAAGAATGACTTTTATATTGGATGATAAACCACGAGGAAAGTTTACGCCAGCTTCACACTTCAATTTTTCGCTCGAATTGCAGCGTGAACAATACTCATTTGGTGAATTGATACGATGTTTCGTGAATTTATACATAGTCTCCGTAAAAAAGAAAAAATAATGCAGAAAAAAAGTATATATTATTAATCGTTGACGGTTTACTTGGCTGAATGATGTTGGCGCATCCGCTTCAACTTTTCCTGCTTTCAGAGAGTCATAGCAATCCTTCTACAGCAGAGTTTGGTTTATGGCAATATGGCTAACTGACAAAATTAGGAACAACTCAATTAGATGTGCATACTACATTTTTTGCGGAAAAATGCTTATATTAATTGTCTGTTTATTTCACTGACATCTGTGATGCGGGAACTAATGGAAGAACCATTGCCATATGTCTTTAAAGTAAATTGTATCCCTGTAACTTTCCTATATTTGTTACCCATTGTTTGGTGTCCCTTTACAGTTTCATTATCGTATCGGCATATGTTTGCAGTCTTTCAGCATATAAACAGATAATTGTTCGCCCATAAAATGATCAAAAACATCGGTTTCACGTCACGCAGCTAGAAATATGGGAGAGAGATTTTGGGTAGCAGTAACTATTAGAGGTGCATACGGAGAGATTACGTTAGAGAGAGAGAGCTATAAACGGCATCATTGCATAATGCACATTTAACCGTCTTCAGCGCGACAAAATATCGAAAGGCCATTTAACAGGATAAGGTAACCCTTCAGATGAACAGGTCAGCTGTTAAAGTTTTGTCCGCAAATAGTCAAGTCCGTTCGACTACCACCGCATATCGACTGAACCGACTATTAAATTCCTGTCGTCACAATGACATTCTTGTCGTCAGCGTTTATACTCCAAAACAGTGCATTCTTTTAAGACGACAAGTAAACGTACAATCTCTCGACAATAGAACAACACTTGGAGACTGTGATAGGCAACAAATGTGGCGAGCTAATGTGATATAAAGATCGTGTAAGCCGCGAGGTTTATAGGTTTTGCTTTTCGGATACATAAGGTAATGTCGATTGATTAATGTGCCTGTTGCATTGTT
>JZLH01S0014449.1:113804-129614 GCA_001188425.1 Eucidaris tribuloides
TTCTGTCGTTTTTGCCGTCCTTTTGCTGTTTGGCACAAATCTAAATAATAATTTTCACCTTGTTAATTACTTCTTCCGATGATGTGTAGGCCGAGGTTGTAGAGATTTACAATTTATTTACACGAATGGTATAATTTCATTGCACAGCAGAAAATCCTAATATATCTCAAGATAATCTGAACGTAACTCAATTCTAAAAATATTTTTATTGCCGTTATTTCGTCATGTTTGTTTTACCAAGGTAGGGCAGATAATTCAATGCCCATGCACTTTATGTTCTAAATAGGTTTCAAATGTTAGCATTACGTGTCGTATTTCGCATGCCATAAGTGTAACCATTGTTTTAAACCATGTTGTTCTTGATCCGTACTTGAAAAACAATACAGCAATAACAAAACTTTAAGTCAGAGAATCTCAATTGCACCCTTCCCGAATCCCATGTCTTCAGAATATTTATAAGGATACGTCTGTGAAATCTGAAGATCAGTAATTACCCAAACAATTGCCATTTGGTGTATGTTTTTGCCCCTTTCGGCAGTTTTGTTTCCATGATACTCAAATACAAATTAAAGTGTACCTGTCACTAATATTCCACTAAAATCGAGTTTTCTAGATTCTATGAATTGGTAAAGGTTCTTAGATGGTATTGTCCCAATCAATCAACGATCTACACCAAACATTTAGCACAAAATAAGTTTCATCGTATTGCTATGCTCCAGTCTTTGAAACATTATCAGCCCTTGATGTAAAACTCTACTAGCCCACATAATATTGTTGTTGTTCTTCCGATGGCTTGATCTAAAAGTCAAAATACTAAGAACTTGTCATTTCTCTTTTCAGAGTTGTTTGTCTTTTATAGTACTGCGTCGTGATTTTGTTTAAGCTAATGTTGATTTTATTCGATTGGCTTTGCCAGTTCAGATTGTATTGCTTCTCTCTATTCATGATATCACGCTAGCCATTATTTAAACGTATCGCTTTTGAGGAGAGTATCCATACCTTTCTATCTTCAATGCTAAGATTGACATTTCGATTTAATTTCCTGAGAAAAAAAAATAAATAAGGAACGATCGTGAACATGAAACTTTAACGAAATTCAGAGCCACGTTCAACTAAGTAGGTATATCGGATCAAAATAAGTCGGTTTCATTTCCACGGTATTAACCAAATGTATCCTCGCCAGGCTTATACGTGCAATGCATTGTAAACAAAACTGTGGCATTTGAATGCTGATTGGATTTGTGAGGAATCACTTCTTGCGCTAGTGGGATGGAGAAGATTATAAAACTGTCGATTAAGAAAAACAACTGTATCCAACAAAATTTTGTAGCTGTATAGCTCCAGCCAGTCATGTATTTGAACGTCATGACGCCCACCTTCACAGGTATAGGTTAATGGGAGCTTTGCTGAGGACAGTTTTAATGACTAGGGTGTCGTACTATCTTAAGATGGCACAAAGGTACAAGACATGGGGGAAGGCGATAACTTGAGACGTCCAGACGTGCCAACAAAAAACAAGATCAAAAAGGAAAAAGAATTCCATGTTCGATGTGTAGACAACGTAAAACTTATCACAGAAAAAAATCCACGCTTCAGAAAATTTCATATGCAACAGCAGAACGGTAATAGTGATAACAAAAGTACAAATTAGCATATGGCCAGGAATGAAACAATAACCACAACAAAACAACAACCAAGACAGCAGACTAGCTAAAATGTATTGAAATTGAAAACATTTGAGAAAACATTTACGAATTGGCCCCATGACTTTGGAAATAGGGTGTTACCCAGCCCCCCCCCCCCCTCACACTTCATTGTACGTAGGTGGCCTCGTCACATGTGTGCAGTAACTATCCATACAGATCACGTCACTCTATAATAATTTGAATGGTACGTTGATGGTAGTATCCAAATGGTGTGCGAGTGTATCTGAACGGTCGTCCGAATGGTATATGAATGGTTCCCCTTGTGGTTTATAGATAGTCCTTCGAATAGTATATGAATGGTCATCCGAATGGTATCAGCATGGTCACCCGAATGGTATATGAATGGTCACCCAAATGGTATATAAATGGTCCCCCGAGAGGTTTACGAATAATCCCCCGAGTGGTATATGAATGGCCCTCCGAATGGTATGTAGATGGTCCTCCAAATAGTATATGAATGGTCCCCGGAATGGTATATGAATGTTGTCCCGAATGGTATATGAATGGTCACCCGAATGGTATATAAATGTTCCCCCAAATAAAATATGACTGGTTCCCAGAACGGTATACGAATGGTCCCCCGCATGGTATATGAATGGTCCCCCGAATGGTATATAGATGGTCCTCCGAATGGTATATAAATGGTCCCCCGAATGGTATATAAATGGTCCCCCGAGTGGTATATAACTGGTACACCATTGGATTTGTTTGTAGGGGTAGTATTGCTTTGCGTATAAACTCATCACTTCGCGATGTCAATCTAAATTCAGAGGTCCCGTCAGGTCTAAAACTTCGCGTTTGTGTCCCTCCACACTCCAGGGCTAAACATGTAAACCACCGCCATCATGGATTACCATAACAACTCCCGTGAGTACGGGCATTTCTGCACCGAATTATTAAATTACGGTGTCCTCATAAACGAGGATGGTTTTGATTAAAATCGGTTCAACAAAAAGCAATTTCTGACTGGCTATATTCAATTCTGATAGGATTTAATTGCGAGTAGGCGCGAGTCTAGACGCCTGCAGGCCGATTAGCCTCCAAGATCCGTCTGTGGGTTTCATTCAATAATATTATTGGCTTAGAGTAAAAGATGTGAAAAAAATCAGGACTTTTGGGGGGGCGGCGGGGGCGGTTTCTCAAAGTTGCGTTGTTACTAATGTTAATATTTCGTTACATTATTTACTTTATTCCTTGTTGAAATTCTTATATCGGTACCACTGTATTGCTTACTCTCCTTGCATCATAAACACACAGACACGGACACACAAACATTGACACAAACACACACAGACACAAGCAAACATATAGCGAGGTTTGGGTTCTGTTTTGTGTGAAAACCTCAGTGATCACACATGTTCACTCCAAATCCATGTTGTTTTTAAAATTCAGTCATTAACGAGAGTAATTTAGAGGCAAGTTAGTTCGTAAATTATAGATTACATTGCATACTTTTAAAGGTAAAATCGTTTGTTGCATTGGACATTGACATTTTTGAGTGATATTTGACTATTAAATTGTTTGTATATACATGATTACGTAATTAAATTGTTTGTTTAAATCACCAGAATGCATTCTAATAGTACAGTAACACTTTTCAAATCAATTTTACTTTTAAATAATACCATCGACATTTTATCGCGTAACCCTGTTGCACCAATTACACGCATTCTCGCATCATTGAGTGGTACACTGTACCGCGTGAGTGAGCGAAAAAAACATGAATCCATCTCCCGTCTCCTCTTACCCATCATTCATTGCGAGATGCGGCGAAGTCTTATGATTCACCGCACACCGTGTTTGAAGCCCAGATGAGTGGCTCGCTTCCACGGCGCTAAGACCACAGTTGTAGAGCACTCTCCTCAGTGCCTCGCTAAAGTCTTCAATCATGTCTCTGGTGGCCGCAATTAAACGCTGCTAGTGCGGTCTTACCACTCTTCTTGTCTCTTCCATGCCTTCATTTTCTAATTTTGCAATCCTTTGACGTTACCTAGCGAGATTTATCATACCCTTCGTGGATATTGTTCGGATCTAAATTACTGTCATGTTCGCCAGCACGTAATATCCGGTAAGTTCGTTAGACGTTCTATCACCCTATTGATTCGATTACACCGAGTTCACAAAACCACGCTTTCTTTTCAGGCGGGTGTGTATGGCTATATCACTTTGCAGACTTTTTTGTGAAGCGTTCAATTGCGTTTAAATTGATAACGTAATAGACAAACGCCATTACCTTATTGTCAGTGCACTGTAGCATTATTAATTCTGGTACACTTGCAGGTAGCAGAGGTGTTATCAGCAGAAAGGACGATGTTATTTATAAAACAGGTTCTTTAACCAGTATAGATCGAAATGAGCTTTCCACCGTAATATCACTGTAGCACAATGTTATTTGTTTTGGAGGTTTCTCATTTTCTCCTTTTATTAATTTGATCAACCACAGGTTGTTTTGTTGTAAGAACTTCTGTCATCCTCATCAAGTTCAATAACTTTCTCATAAGCAACATCTCTGTAACATGCTTATTGTTTATTGTTGTGATGCCATATGAAAAACCTGGTCAAAATATAGATCGTTGTTGCGTTATAGAGTACAGTTCAGGAGACGGTATATTCAAACATGTGGTGTTATTTCTCACATGAATATGGGAAACGAGAGTTTTCATAATATCATATAATTGCACGAAATGACTGTACTATCTAACTCCTTTTGATGAACCGCATTCTAATATCTATAATTCATTGTCCAATACAATACTATTTGTGAATAGATTGGTTGTAAAATGGGTTATGTCCACTTTTGTGAATTGAGAGGAAAATGCATTTCTTTGCACTGGTTTGTGCACACGCCTATATGGAAATCTAGAAGAAAAGCCGACATATATCGAATTTCGTTGTTTGGAGTCAAAATGTTATACCATCGCTAGATAAATAGGTTATAACTGTTTTGATATTAATAACCCAATTTTGGTGGAAATGGATGTAGCCCGTTTGGCTCTTCATGTACTGCTTGAATTTTGTCCACAGCCATCGCCACGGCACGTCCGTATATCGCGATAGAGCGAAAACCTCTGCGACGATAAATAATTGATTACTAAATCTCCATGGAGCGATGGGTTTCCTCAATTATGTTGGCAGGTTCCCATTTCAAGCACAGAGCGAAAATTAGTTTTGACCGTGGCATGGAAAAGGCATATTAAAGCGGTAAAGTTCAAGTATGATGTCGCGAGCATTTAAGTAAAATGATGGATGGACTGTGGACTCTAAACATTCCAGAAAATTACAGCTTTATGGACATTGTGTGTATTGTGTGGTGTATGTTTGCAACTAACGCACTGTAAGGGTTAAGATGCACAAAGTCCGCGGCGATTGCTGGTAATAAAACCCACCTTTTTTATTGCTTTGCAGAGAATTAAAAGAAAACTTTCAGTATTTCAAAGACAAATTATGGAATATACAAGATTTATTTTGCTTACCTTTTTTTGATATGTTAAAAAAAATGCTAAATAAGAATAAATCATTACATATTTGAGTTTTTTTTTTTTTGTTTTTACATTGCATGCTTTATAATCTACATCTTTTGTTCACCCTGCCGCAATACTTGCGACATACATGTATATATATTTTATAGTGAATCATCAATTACACCAGAGTTCCAAGTAGCATTACGTGGATGTTGGTGTAGAAGACAACATGCTAACGAACTAAATAAGCAAAATATCAATTACTTATACTATCGCTTTAAATATCAGATCCCACTTATGTTTCTATACTTTTTCATTCTACGAGAAACAGAGTGCTATTGGCGTTGTTGTCTGTGTTACCCTGTGTGTCATGTCCCATGGGCCCGCACTGCGTTATCCGTCCGGCCATGCCTGGTAATGCACTGGACATGGCTTCGCAGCATAATTCAACGTGCATCACAGCAGCTCGAAAACGCAGTCTCCATTTAACCAAGGGTCCTCCAGTAGAATCGTTATGATTGTGACGATGAATCATATGCTATCATCAAGAAAGTGCGCATGGCCTTTTTTTATACAGCAAAGAGGCAAATAATATATTAGGTTCTCATGGGAGATACATTTTAGCATGCGATGCGGTGGCTATACGCAATCCTATTGGCTTGAACGAAAGCTCCTTTTGTTTAATTTCGCTGATACGTAGCGCAGTAAAAGGTTTTACGGATGTATTTTGCGCTAGGCTCGTGTTTGTTGTTTTATTGCCAATATGACACTATTTTTTTTCTCTATTTCGTAATATACCGTTCATTTCCTATTCTTGTATGGGCACAGTTTTATTTCCAACTGCCTTTCAAAAGCCGACACAGACACAGTCAAGCACAAAAATACACACACACACATACACACATACGCACACACACTCACTCACCCACATACACATACACATATGCACACATACACACACACACGCGCGCGCGCAAACTCACATTTACACACACACAAACATACACGCCCACACACACTATTTTATTGTTCTTCATTGTTTGTGTTTTTTGCACTTATAGGATTATCTTGTTCATCCTTAGCTTATGATATGAGCCTCGGTCAGCATCCTTGTATCACCAGCTCTTAAAATCTTAGTTGTTTTGTTAGCATTTTCTATCGGAAAAAATGGTGATTTATCTTCATTTGCATTCTATTTCAGTTTCGTTCAGACAACTCAATTTGAGAAAAAAAGTCAGGTCTATAAAAAGAACTCAATACGAGGCAGCTAGAGAAGCTATAATGCTTACATATAACCCTTACCTAGCTGAAATTTTTGCGATGTTTTGTTAACCCTGAATGTGCCCCATCCACAGACCCCAGGGCCACGTTGCTAATTTGCATTGTACCAAGTCTATTCAGAGAAAATAGATGTACAATTTGCGTGTAAACATGACATGAGCACGTCATGGGATGTATGACAGCATGACAATGACAATTCAGTGGTGCGTGATAACCACTGACTTGCCATTGCCGTATTATCATGCATCCCAAGCAGTATCAATGTCGTGTTTACACGCAATTGCTATATATTGTCTCTGAATAGAACGATACAATAATACTCTAATGCGTGCATGTTAACATGCACTTAGCGATCAAAGGGTGATACAAAATGGATCTCTTCTTTTCGCCTTTTCGTTTCTTTTTTGCTTTTATGTGAAAGCATTAGACAAACATAATATAGATGTCCTGACGCTTTCATTGCCTGAGTATTACATGTATGTTGCTATGGCAACAAGTTAATAAGAGCGCCTCGAAGACAGGGTGTTTCGTGGCCTCGGAAATAATCACTTGAGCAGGATAGATGGCCTATTTCTCGCCTCGAAGAATGTTAGCGCTAATATCCTACGCTAGCGTCATTTTGTACAGCTAAGCTAGTCGTTCGGCGCAAAGAGAACATTATTTTATAACAACAGTGCTTGCGTAACACAATTTAACAGGGAAAGAAAATGTTCACTGTTGTGTTGGCAGTCTATATCCAGGGACGGATCCAGGATAAAGTCTTAACCCGTTGGAGACGATTTGATTTCCCTATAACATGCATTTTCCATAGACCCCAACACGAGTTAACTCGTACTAAGTCTCCAACGGGTTAAGGGTGGGCTGACGTCAACTCCACGGCCAAATCATATCCGCTCACGCCCAAACAGTGAGCAAAAAGCCAAAAAACGGGGGGGGGGGGAGTCCGACGGGAGAATTATTTTTCGCGGCCAAATCGTGTCCGTTTATGACTAAACGACGAAGCCAAAAGCCAAAAACGTGGGGGGGGGGGGGTCTGGCGAAAACATTTATTTCTCGGACAAATCATATTCGTTCTCAACCAAACAGCAAAAATTTGAGGGGGCGAAATTTACCAAAATCACACACACACACACATAATGATTTTCATTACTTATAAACAATATGGCGGCCGCCCCCGTCCCCCTGTGGCTTCCCCCGGGCCTGTATCTCTTGTTATTTCTTCTCTGCCGATAATAATGAGGTCGCTGAAAATTCCACAAGTCACGTTGCATTATGAGATGTAGATCAGAGTCCTGATTTATTGCCGCAAAAAAGGATTGCCGCAAAAATGATGTTATGCAGACTCTAATTGCCTATTGAATTAATGATGATCATACATTAATAATAATATTGATAGTTGGTATTATAACGATATCAAATGTAAATTTCTTTTGGAAGTGCGTTTACGCCGGGGACGCACATACGAGGATGTGGGCGAATGGTTATTGGCTGGGATTGCGTGGAGGAACATGTGCTAAAGTTATTGAAAAAAAAAAGAAAATTGGTCTGACATCTTGGGTGATATCATAATCCAGCTTGTGTTAAAGATGTCATTTAACAATGTTTTCCTTCTAAGAAAATCTGACAAACATAACCCTTGGTGCTAGTTACTGTCTCTGATTAGGTCTAAAACTTGATGCCCTGAAAAACTGCAGTTGACAACGATCATTCAGTGCCTTAAAAGGGGAAAATCAATAAGAAATACTTCCACTTTTCCCCAATATACTGATGTATTATATATCTTTTTGGCCCACAGGACATTAATTCACGTGCTAATATATGTATTTATGTATACATTTCGCTGGTGACAACAATCTATGATTTGGTGTTCCAGATCTTTATTTGTCAATTCCAATTATTATCACGTTTGTCAGATATAAAAGTTTGGCTTTATTTTAATTAGCCTGCACAATATGAGATAGTGTCTTTAACAGTGCCAAAGTGCAAATATGCACCAGACAATACACACAATGTCCATAGAGCTGTAATATCTGTGGCACGGTAAGAGCTACTATCTGATCCACCATCGGTCTACCACCACGAGTACTACCACTTCTTATTCGACGAGTACCATACTAGTCCTACCTCCATCATGATTCCACTGCATATCCACTACTATATTTATATTCCTACTACTACTACTACTACTACTACTACTGCTGCTACTACTACTACGAGGACGACGACAACGATGACGACGATGACAACGACTAATTAAACCACTACTACTACTACTACTACTACTACTACTACTACTACTACTACTACTTACACTTACTTCTACTACTATTACGACTACTACTACTACCTTTCTATCCGTTATTGGTTTTACCAACAGCTCCCAGCTATAATTATTTTGTTTGCCCAGGTAGCTCGTCGACAGTAGATGTGAATGTATTCAGTTGGGTGGTGTTGTTGATTGATTGATTGATTGATTGATTTATTTTACTACTTTTTTTATTTATTATTTTTTTTGGGGGGGGGGGATTTTAAAGAACAAGACCGGTTAATGATAACGAGACAGAAGCAGTTTGTGTGTGCTTAATTAGAGGGATGTATGCACGCTAAAAATTTTCTATAAAACAGCTTTTATTCTAGATTATCCATCTGTGTATCCTACTTGAGAGTGCGACTAACTATAAC
Source organism: Eucidaris tribuloides (assembly GCA_001188425.1). Taxonomy (NCBI): domain Eukaryota; kingdom Metazoa; phylum Echinodermata; class Echinoidea; order Cidaroida; family Cidaridae; genus Eucidaris; species Eucidaris tribuloides. The sequence continues at coordinate 122,935 of JZLH01S0014449.1, forward strand.
TGCTTATACTATTACTACTAGGAAGACGATGAAGAAAAAGACGACTACCACTACTACGACGGCGGCGACTTCTATTACATCTACCGTACTACCACTATTACTACTGCTACTGCTACTACTACTACTTCTACTACTAACACTACTACTATCATTCTTCTGGTACAAATACTACTTCTACTTTTACGCCATTTGTTTTCCACTTCAATGGATTAGAAATGTAAAAAATTACATATCCTTAAAACAAGCACTCATGCAACGGTAGTGTAGACTATCTACCATAACCCAATATTTATTGTGAGTCATGCTTGTTTAAGTTGCATTCCATGGGAAATGTGTGGTTCTGAATGTGTGTTTTTCCTTCAAAACAGGCGATATTTTGTTGTACTTCAAATGTGACCCTTTAAATGATGAAATTGTTCACCCGTTTTACTAAATATTTCACATCAAATACTCCGTAACCTACGAGTTTTTGTTGTTGTTGTTGTTATTCAATATACGCACATTGATCATAGACGTTATACCCATTCCCTCAAGGTCAAATAACGTTTCCTAGGCATTGTTTTTCTTATCATGTGAAACAAAAATCCGAGTAGAATGTATTTTCGGGCAGAAAGATAGCGATAGGAGCCAAATGACATTTAAAAGTCTCATCAGGATTTCAGAAGGGGGAAAAATCAGGAATTAAAGATATTCGAGACCGTTGAGACATGTAGAAGTAAATCGTTATCATCATGTGAATATTCGTTGCAGCCTCAGCTGATGTGGTAAGAGTGATGTGTGGTGAAATAAAAAATTGCGAGTCCATGCCTACAAGTGTTTGACACATTGCCAAGAAAATCGCACTGTTTTCACATGTGCCAATTGCTCCGTATAATATGCATGTGCCTGAAGCTGCCTGCCTAAACGTATTTTGCTCACTCTCTAACTGTTTTCCATATTACTCTCATCGCTCATTTAATCGCCATAGAATTAGTTTAAATTAGACACCGTGGGTCTGGACACCTCGAACGTTGTCTGCTCATAATACACGTTTCACGTGTAGTAAATTACTCTCTGTGGTGAAAGTGTTTTGGCGGTTATCGGGAGTATTGATTTTTGGGCTCCTCGTTTAGGAGGTGATGCAAGTGATAACAAGCACGGCCTCGGGCGTGTGTTAATTATTTGCGAGTCAATAGTAATAAAGGTAGTTTTTATGAGGTATAGATATCTATCCATGAAGAAAAATATGGGTCGCAAATAGATCGAGGAAAAACTAGCTCTCAGTGAGCATGACACCTTTTTTTACGGCTGCTGTTTTGTAATATAAACTATGTATACTGAATAATTTTACGACTTCTTGGCAATTGTTATGTCTGTTCCAGGTAATTTTAAGATTAATTTTCAATTCTTATAATAAAGGATACGTTACTTTTTTATGATGCTAGCTTTCTCATAAAGGTTTTAGTAAAAAGAGAATAACACAGCCAAAGACATCCATATACTTTTAAGTGCGCGTATATAGGAGCTTGCAGAATTACTTTCACATTTTACCATAGTCAGCAGCAAAATACCCATCGCACCCTCATCATCTTTGTAATGCTCTTATAATTACTTGTAATGCTGTTTTTTTTTTCAGATCACAATATCAACTACGTTCGGGCCCCGTAATCACAAAATCAATAGCAAGATTTAAGATTGGTTTCTAGACATTAAATGTTTTAAGATATTCATTTATCTCAATGGTACATGTGTATCGTCGAATGTTACCTTTAAAATCAGGTGTTCCCTGATAGATACAGATTGAAACTATTTAGTTATTTCCGTTGAATTCACCAACCAAAGTATGGAAACTATACACACACTGGCCATCGGACATTCCTGGTGATTAAGTGGTAATGACGCCGGTCTTATAATCATGGGGTCGTGGGTTCGAATCCCCAACCAAGTCTACGTATGATTGTTTTATTTATAGTGACTTAAATATGCACTTAGTTTAGTATTTATCTCGTGTCGTGAAAGGCAAATAAAAGTATCATTATTCAATTATACTTCCGATGCAATAATTATAAATACGACTACAAGGTTGTTAAACACAACCACCAACGTGGATTAATCCTTAATTTGCCCCCATACAAAGGCCACAGTGCCATAATCCCCATTGTGCCAGCCCTTAATCCCACCAGTGACAGGGTTATTTGATTAATGTACAATAGATATGCAAATTTGCGTGTAAATGTGACATCGGCAAGCCACCAAAAGCGTAATAACACGACATCGACAAGCCACACTGAAAGCGTGATAACATGACATCAGTATCCAACGAAAAGTTAGAAATAAAAAAATCCCTGCGATTAGGTATGGATACCTGCTTCCTATCCGTCAGTGCGATGTGTGATTTAAAACGTCTGACGTTTTTCTTAATTTGAGGTCGATAGAAAACTAAAAATATGCATTACGTATTCCTGTGAATTCTACCGGGGAAATTGTTTGCTAGTCAATTTGCAGAAACCTTTGGAAATTGAAAGGCCGTTGTTCTATGTTTGGCTTCGACGGTCCTCGTATAAGGTGCTAGTGAGAATAGAGAGAGAAAAAAAATACGTATATAATGTATTTGACATCACGTTCAGAGATGGCTGTGAATTTGTTCATAGTATAGCTTTACTGCGCAAGATCAACGTAAAACTGCTAGTGTAAACATACGTATTTATTTGATGAGCGTGGATTTTAAGTGATGTTGAAAGTGATCAGTGATGGTTGGTGGAATAAATGAATAATTTGATCTGCACACCTCGACATAGACAAATATATCCAACTCGTCGGGTATCGTGCTGTAGAGCGTGGAATGGCGTGGGGAGATTTAATTACTGGAGTGTATTGTGAGGATATACAGTATACGTATAATACCTGAATTCTGTAGATAAGTCCTCAGTATACATATCTGACGTTATGTTTCTTAATAAATAATAATAATAATAATAATGATAATAATAATAATAATAATAATAATAATAATAATAATAATAATAATAATAATAATAATAATAATAATAATAATAATAATAATAATAATAATAATTATAATAATAATAATAATAATAATTTGTATATGATATTGTTCAGATGTCTAGCAATTTCTTTGCTGTAGTTTAATAAGCAAACACTGTACACTTATGATTAAGTATTCCACGCAACCAGCAAATACCAGTATCTACCAATACTATCGAACGTAAAACCAGGCTATATTATTAATTTATGATATAAAACTGTAGTACCCAATGAATTATGAACATCGTGAATTACTGTTTAGTCTTCGGGGGATAAACAATGCGTCTGACAATTCACCCCTTCGCTTATGTTCATGGCTCTAAAGGCAGGTAATCTAATTTGCACCCCTCCAGCGGCACAGCAATTTCCCTCATGCCCTTAGGCTATTTCTGAAGGACGTGTCTGAGAAATTTGAAGATTAGTAAATATCTAGAATTCGCAAAATGTTCAAAAAAATAATTACCATTTCGTCGCCGGCAGGCAGAAGGGCGTTAACAGTAAATTGCCTCTAATTTGAAACCCATAGGCTTATTCCATATTTTCGCCTTGCGTACTGATAGAAGGATCTAAAAGATCACAATACTTTGATTTCATGTGAAATAAGCCAATGGTTGTCACGTTACAAGCAATTTACTGTTAACGCCCTTCTGCTTTGAGCATTTGCTATTTTGCTAACGCCCTTCTGCCAGCCGGGCGACGATTTACGGTGTCTTCCGGGCATGCTGACCGGATTCACATGAGTAGCATCAACGCAGTATTAATCTATTAGCCTGTGAATGCTAATGTTCTTGAGACTAATGCATAAAAATATTATTTCTGTGATACTTGAATTTAAATTAAAATACAGCTGTCACTGCGATTAGCTTCTAGCTAATGCACTTTGTTAAAGGTTCTTAAATGGTACTGTCTCCTACACACTAGTGTATTTACACAATGTGATTTTTTCGGCATGCAAAAGAGATGCCCTGCCTTTAATGTGAACAGGTATACGCGTGCCTTATTTACCCGTTGCCTCATTGTGTGTGTACCTCTTCATTTGAAATGCAGTCGGTCCCCACTTTAGGGTAATAAGATAAAACTATAAGCAGCCTCGTTCACGCTAATTCGATGTAAATCCGTAGTGACATTGACCAAACGCGTAGGAGTACATGCACGAGGCTCATCCTGCTCCGTGCAGTCCATATAATTTATTGACTGGATGTTGCTTAATTATATCCCATCAGGCCCGGGAATATTTTGTCAACGCCATTTTCCCGCTGTTGTGTGAATATGTACGACGGGGTTTATATGGTATGTGACTTGATGTGGTCGCTAGAATATCGATCTGATGATCTTAAAACCTAGAAAAAATAAAGATGGAAACTTGCATCACGGTTGTTTTTCTTCACTCAAATACGCCGTGACCACATCCATACGCATTGATACATTGTTAATGTGTGCGTATGTTTGTGCTTAAATATGTATGTATGTTATGTATGGTACTTAGGTAGAATTTAGATTTATGGTACATCAATAGATTTAAATACGGATGAATATTATATAAATGCACATTTGGACACAGATTTATTATTTGTTTGTGTGTTTGTGCATGTGTGTATATGTGTCCGTGCGCGCGCGCGCGCACGCGTATGTGTGTGTGTGTGTGTGTGTGTTTGTGTGTGTGTGCGCGCGCGTGTGGGTATATGTGCGTTTATGTGCGTCTGTCCCCTGCAAAAGATTGTGAGAATTCCATACACACGTTTTATGGCCTATTATCTCGGCGCATGTACCAGCTAATTATACATGGCCTTGCCAATAAAATGATGTTTCCTAAAATGAAACAATTATGATAAATCGTGGTATATTACTATCTTCAAGGAGAATATGTTTAGATGACTTATTTCTGTTGATAATCAGTGATATCGTTCTTATTAGGGGCACATGTGCGCCTTGTTAGCTTGATAAGCATACAATTATTATGTTCATGTGCCGGGAATCAAATCAGATTGGATTGTAGGAACTATAAGGGAACTTGGGGATTTTATGCACTTCACAAAAGGAAGGGGGGATGTAAGAAAACAATTGTTAACTCTTACACTACTAAGGAGCAAATATTCACTACACAATACACACAATGTCTATAATATATAATTTCTCTGGCATGATAAGAATTAATACAGATAGAGAGGATAGAAATCGTCAGTCGTATGTCAAATGAAGACAGGGATAGAAAAAAGTATAATATAACCACGGATACTGTCAAAACATTGCCGGGAGAGCTTACTTCGACTGTGGTTAAGTGGAAGCATGTCGACACCGGAAACATAAACAATCCACCATGGAAATTTTAACCTTCAACAGGTACAAATCGTTACCGATTCGAAAACTCGAGAGCCTGGATAAAAAAAAATCAATATTATGGATACGGGAAGTCCGACTATAAGTTTGTCACGGTATGGGAAGAATCGAATGTGTCTTCACGCTTGGAGACTTGTTGTGTTCTTGCTGTCCTGGTAGCGTGGAATCTGGAGTGTTCGTTTGACCCTTGAACTAATTATGATTCAGTTGAGGAAACTTTAGGGTTAGCAGCTACGATGGAATACTTTCCTATGGCTAGTGATGATATGAGAATTATAACGTTTGATATCGTGCTCGTCATCAAAATTTGCTATATAATTTGACAACTGAGAAACAGTAACCTCATACCAGCCATTTCATAATCTGGATATTCATATTGATCTATTTTGTTGAGTGTGATTGATAATCATAGCTTTGTCATAAAAATAGGGTTATGACAAGCAATTAATCAGCATAAATAGCAGAATGGGTACTTAGACGCTGATTATGTATAACATTATCATACAAACGCAGCTCGTCCAAGACAAAAGTAACATATTCTTTACGAATAGGCCAGGAATTAGTACGCCGTGACTTTTAAAGCTTTTGCGTTCTGTAGAGGCTAATGCGTTGTTTAATGCCACTTTACTGTGAATCTTAACTATAGACCGTCGTGTATCTATGCAAAGCCGTAAAGTGTATGTCGTGTGGTTATACATAGGCACCTAATGTACTACATAATGAGTGCAGAAAATGGCTTATAATTAAGGACCTTTGCATAGGCACATGACAAGACTGAATTCGATAGGTCGAGATCGGTGAATTTCAGTCTACCTTACGGCCATTAGTTCGAGGAAACCTTCAATTTATGACGTTTGACAGGCAAGGACAGACAATTTTACTTAGATTGTGCAGCACGTCGCCAGTAGTTATCATGTGTTTATAAGGATCGTAAATGAAAGAAATTAGAGAGAAAATCTATTAGGTCTGCATGCTTAAAGTTGCAGTTCGGTTTTGGAAACGCAATAAATAGCTGCCAAACAATATAAATCAGCCAATTTAAAAAGATTAATATTTATAAACCTGTTCAAACAAGAAAAAATGCTCACCAGGGGTGTTCCTGTACTACTGCGATACCCCACGGGTATAGGTTACACACACACACACACACACACACACACACACACACACACACACACACACACACACACACACACACACACACACACACACACACACACACACACACACACACACACACACACACACACACACACACACACACACACACACACACACACACACACACACACACACACACACACACACACACACACACA
>JZLH01S0014449.1:139296-149850 GCA_001188425.1 Eucidaris tribuloides
ACACACACACACACACACACACACACACACACACTACTTACGTTAGGAGTTTGAAATTTTCGAATAACCATTTTTTTGTCGGCGCAACCCCCACACTGAGCAACTATTTGGCGGCTGGGCTGACCGGGAAAAAGTTTGGACCTAGGATTTGGCCGCGAATGAACATCCATTTTGTACTTAGTTACCGGAAAATTTTTGGCTCTGCTACCCCTGATAACAAGCACCTGTTACGCCACTGTGGCGAAAAGACCCCCAATTCGACAGATCGTTGTGTCCAATGATCGTTTAATGAATTTATTCGGATTTTCTGTACGCGTACAAATAAATACGATTACAGACTTATTGCGCAAACGTGGTGTCTTCGTAAAGCTACATCGTCTAGACATGTTTACCGTTTTATACAAGAAAGCTTAAATTTGTCCGCTAGCCAAATGGGCTTCCAATTGAAATTTTATTGATTTGCGCTGATTCTCCTCTTTCAAAATATTTTGTGAAAGCCCTAAATGATCTTGTGTTTTAATGTAGACGTTGAGATAGTCCTTGTTTGATTCTACTATTTTATAGTTTATAACTATCAGTCACTGCTGCAGTTATATTGCCCAGCAAATTTTGACCTTGTTGTACACGATGATTATCACAACTTAAAGTCAGTTCTTACAATACTTTAACATTTTTTTTATTAAAATTTACACTCTTGATCAAGAACGATATTATTGAAAACGCTTTTTATTTTTTTACCCAACATTCGCCGTAGAAATCTAACGAAGGAGCAAACATATTTTTCAGACCTTTACAGACCTTTGCCTTTTGTTAAACTACACACAACAAAAAATTAACTACCCCGTTTTTCAAACTACCATAACTTTTTAACGCAATGAGTTTTAGCAAAATAATTTAATAGGAATAATTCAACACTCACTGAATAACTTATGTGTGAAAATGGGATTGATCTGTCGAGCGATGCATGAGTGAGCATGCATTAAAGGTAAACATGTCAAAAAGTCACAGGTGTCATCTCTTATGCCCAAATAATTGTAAACAATGGCATTTTTGGTTTAACTTATAAAGTGTGCTCACTCAACCATGATATTGTTACAACCATTTATGTTCGTAAAACATATAAAGATACATTTTGCTGAAAAATATCGGATTTTAATTTTTAAATAAATTTAGTGGATTTCACAATGTAAAAACTATGGCAGGATGGATTTTTTTTAAATTAAGCTCACTGAAGCATGAAATATGCGCAAAGTGCCAGGATAGGTGTAAGGGGGTCAAGTGATAGGTGATTAACATAAATTGCGCTTAATCATTCACCAGAAACAGAATTTGTCAAAATCCTGCATCACAAATCCCACAAAATGACCCTTGTGACTTTTGAAAAGTGACATTTTTACCTTTAATATGTGTTCACTCATTCATGACTTGACGGATCAATCACATTTTCACACAGCATTTGTCAATTAGTGCAGAAACACCCTTGCTAAATTATTTTGCTCAAAACCGTTCCTTTGAAAAGTTATGGTATTTTGAAAAAGGGGGTAATTACTTTTTTGTTGTGTTTATGTCTTCCTTTAACGTCCACCAAACACTATTTCCTAAAATTGCGATCGTAAGGGGTCATGCCTCTGGTGTTTTCATCAACTGAAAAAAGCCGTACACCTTCTATTTGTTCAGTGAAGGAAACTAATACTTGCGTTTCCTCAACTCGACTTCCACACCCCTATTGTGTGTGGACCCCTTTCATGTCTTCATCAGCAAGCCATTAGAATTGTAATATCTTTGAGGTACCCGGGAAAAGCTTGAGGGGCTGAATTGGCGCATGTGTTGGAAGGCAGCGGAGCCTTAATTTGCAGCGTTCTCACGTGTACCGTTTCATCCATCCACGCTTCTCATGTGCCCCTACTCCCGGGGGGGATGAGATAACCTATTATACCTCGGTTCACGTGGTGTACCCTTCAGTTCAATATGTCAATTTTCTCTCGGAGAAGAGTGCCCTTAGAATCTCAGATACCATGAAAACATTCATATCAACAATCGTTCAATTATTTATAATTGCATGCTCCAGCGATATGTATGTTATTTACTGGATGATAAAGCAAAAGACGACAAAAGCAATCTTTGACCTGCATGTGAAGCCGAAATGTAAAAACGATTCTCAGTATCTAAGAACAATTACTTGACATGCTGATGTGGCACATTATATGCATATTTAGGAAATAAAACATTATATACATCTTAAATTGAAATCGTACTCTCCTGTTGCAGTCAGATAAGAATAATAAACTCCTAATTATAAAGTCATTCACAGGAAAAACCTTGCTCGATGTTTCGAAGTCATTCTGTCTTGGTCTTTCAAGTGAAATAACGATTCTTATCATCTAGAACATTTACTTGGAATGCTGACGTGATATGCGTATTTGGGAATTACATCTCAAATTGAAATTGTATTCTCTTATTGCGGCAAGATAAGACTAATATACTCCTACATTCAAAAGTGCACCCTTGCTCGACGTTTCTATGTCATGTTTAGTCTTGTTATGGCAATTATACTCCAAGGGGAAAGAGAAATATGTAAAACGAGATGTCTTATTAAGTATTTAGTAACAACACTTCATGCACGTAATCTTCACTTACTGTGTGTATAAATGTGGGTTTGTCGTGTGTGTGTGTGTGTGTGTGTGTGTGTGTGTGTGTGTGTGTGTGTGTGTGTGTGTGTGTGTGTGTGTGTGTGTGTGTGTGTGTGTGTGTGTGTGTGTAGGTGTATGTGTGGTGGTTGTGTGTATGTGCGTGTGTGTGTGTCCGTGTGTATGTCCGTGTCCGTGTCTGTGCATATTCTGCTCCGTTTGACGCGTACAAAGCACACACGTTGACACGACATTTTAAAATCAATCACGCTTATCGGTGATCAGGTTTTACGTGACATGGTGATAGATTTTACGTGACTCTCAAATCCCACTTTGCTTCAAGGGGCTCCCTATCTCCAACCACCGATCCTCTTCAGCTGTCTTGTTGACCCTTCACCATGTCAAACTATCCCCATGTCCAAAATATGTTATCTCTTAGTTCAACTTCCTCTTCTACCAGACGTCTCCGAACGTCTACCTCTGTTCATCTCCAGTTGTCCTCGGGACTTTGCACTGTGTTAAATACGGCGTTCACACCTTTAGTCTCTTTACCAACACTTTGTATCAGCTCTGCATCCGCATTCGTGATGCCCCCTCCCCCCTTTCCTCTGGACACTTCTCTACTGACACCTGAAGACTCAGCTGATGTGTCTGTAATTTTAATTTGCAATCCAATATGCATCCCCTGGAAACAACAGTAATAAGCGCTGTATTATTATTATGCATGCATAATAATGTATTGATTAAGATATTGATCTCAAATTATTCCCTCCTTTGCGTGAACAGCCTAAGTGAAAAGTTTGTTGTGTTCCTTCCGAAGGAATCTTGCAACTTTGACCTACTCGCTTGTCAGACGTGACGGCTATGTCCCTTTAAACACTACAGTAGTATTATTTGTTGGCAATTTGCCAAATGTGCTTCGCGAACTCTTGATCAATGTACGTGGATCATCGGATGAATCATGCATCGAATACGGTAACTCTAGGAGAGGCTGCCGCTACTCGATATTAATTGCATTATTTCAGATTTCGTTCTCCAGCCGAAACTTTGATCCTCGCCAAGGGCCTGCAGGAAATGCAACAGTCGTGTGTGTGTAGAGAGAGAGAGCCATCGTCTTCAGGTGAAAAGGAAGTATGGATGAGTACGACACACACACACACACACACACACACACACACACACACACACACACACACACACACACACACACACACACACACACACACACACACACACACACACACAACACACACACATACACACACACACCACACACACACATACACATACATACATACATATATACATACATGCATACATAACATAATGCCTATCAACGACTTTGGGTCAACTGGATCAGACAGGTGAGTCGTCAAATCGAGAATGCCTAAAAGCAAAATGGTTCTGGAAAAATTCTGGAAAAACAATGAAATAAGTCACTCAATAAGCCATATCGCATTAGGAAATGGAACATAATGGCCTATATCCATAAAACTTGCATAGCTATCCTGATGAGTCATACATTCTCTTGAGATGCATACTTCCACCTGTTCACTCCTGAATAGGTATCTAGTACATGCATGATTTATCTCATAGATTTCATATTGAGCTATGTAGTTTTCAAATGTATTTCTTGCATTATTCTGAACATTATGCATGGCAGTTATGATAGCTTGTATTTTATTTTTTTCAGGTCATAATATTCTATCATCAAGGAAGCTTTTTGAGGTCTATTTGCCAGGGTAGGCGACACTGCTCAAAATTTGTCCGTCAATTTAGCAAAAGACATATTTCTACATGTTTGGGGGATAATAGGTTGTAAGGTGTTAATCGGATGTGGAATAATAATGGAAAATCGTATGTAATCATAGAGTACATATGCCTGCATTAAGCCGCTGAAGACGATTGATTTTGCTTTAACACGCATTTCCCATAGACCCACAACGAGATATTTCGTGTTCAGTCTCCAATGGGCAGTGTTCGTAGAGATGTGGTTCACAACACAACAGTATACGCAGTCGCAATTTCCATTAGTGGCAGTGACATTATAGTTACATTATTCACAATACGTGTAATAGCAGTAGTGCCATTAACATCATCACTAAAGATGATTGTGGAGGTTCATTTGTTTTAAAAAGTCATACTTTGATATCTGAGCTACATAGTAATGCTTAAATGGACAAACAGCCTTTTGAAAAAAAATAATGTTGCCTCTTTTAAAACATGTATGCTAGAGATAAATATCGGTATTGTCATGGGAACAACAATTCTATAACACAGCAGCCTATGGGAAAACTGGAATGATCGCTCATTGATTTAGATTTTTTAAGGCAATTGATGATTGTTCTAAACTGCAATCTTTTCAGGGCCTCCTTTACCATGCCATAGACACTACACTCTAAAAACAATCTAGTTAAATGATTGACTATATTTCCCAGTCAAGTGAAATTAACTTGAAAATCAGTTACTTTCCAGTTGCATTGGTCCCTTTTACTATATAATCAGTCATTGATGAATAACTAAGTGAAATAGTTACGTGAAACGGGTTTCCCTTGACGCGCTTAGGGAACAAGCACGATCGCTTATTGGCCCATTCCGCTTTGCGTGCGTGTGAAGCGTCTTTGGTAAACAAATACAAATTGTACAAACGTCTTCGCTGCGCTGCATTACGTACGGTTTGCATGCATACTAGTACCTGTATACCTGCGCTGCGCTAGCGCTGCATGCACCGTACCGGTACGCCGAGTCTGAGCTAGGGAACTAGCTAGATGTACAACCGGCGACACTGGACGAATTCTGTCGACGCCAAAAACTCCTGGAATGGGGGGAGAGGATTTGTAGACATTTTCAAGGTAAGTATAAGACTGCAGTAGGTCTATTTTATGAGAATATCTGCATTCAAACAACGAAACTCGTATTATATGAAAGTCGTAGAACGTAAGTCGTAACGCTAACTTTGTGACCAATTGAAGAATGCACGCATGAGTGTGAGTGTGAGCCGCTGTGCATTGGCTCTGACACTGTCACTGGCACTTGATTAATTGTAGTCTACTGTGTGTAGGACGGGGCTTGTAATTGTATTTCCAAACGCTGTATTTATCAAATGGTCAAAAAGTTACGTTACGACTTACGTTCTACGACTTTCATATATACGAGTTTCGTATGTTTGAATCAGATATCCTCATAAATATAGACCTACTGCAGTCTTAACTTACCCTTGAAAATGTCTACCAATCCTCCATCCCCCAATAATGAAATTACCGAAATATCAGTGAAAGTTTGATAACTACATATATAGTCAAAACTGATTTTCAAAAGGAGTGAAATGACTAGAAATCTAGTAAGATTTTTTGACTGGTTATCTAGTCACATAAAAATAACTATGGAAATCTAGTCAAAATGACTGATTATCAGTTGCACCCAGCTGACCCTTTAGCCTAGTCAGATTTGACTAGATATCAGTCATATTTGACTATACTTTTTTAAGAGTGTAGTAACATGGATAGTCGTGTAGCTTAGTGGTTTTGTTTTGATTTTTTTGTTATTTTTTTAACTGGAAACATTGTTAGTCGATACGTTTAGTACTATTCAACTATTATGTCAAAACAAGTGCAGTATCTTGAATAGGTGATCTCTTTTCAGTCATTAAATAAGGGAACGTTTACATGGTAAAATCATTACAGAGGGCTTATAGCATTTACCGAAACAAGGCATCCACGTTATTGCCCACCAAATCACTACAGTTCAATAATTCCCTAAATTAGCACTGTAAGAATTCGAACAAATAAAAGAAATTTGAATCAGAAATGTAATTATCAGCTCCTATAAAGATGTCCCAGGCTTGATTTATAATCTTGGTGATTGTAGAATCGCAGGTTATGGCAGAAAAGGAGAAGAGTGAGCTTTTGCCAGAATAACAAAGCATTAATGTCGAATAACAAATCGTATCGCGAGAAAACAGCCTTTTCTCAGTCATTGTACCCTAATCCACGTTCCTACGTCACACAAAGAGTTAACGCACTTTTGATTCGGCTTCGCACATACATCAGGATTGCCCGATAAGCTAATTATAGACGGCCATCTAAACTTCTTTAATACATTCAAATGACACCCGCCAACAGTAGAAGGCCTTGGAATAAGTCAATTATATCATCGCGATCCCGTCCACGCACCTTACATATGAATTTACACGAGTAATCTTACTCCGCAGATTGATATTTTGATTCCGTATGCTGTTCTTGCCTAGCGACCCATCTTTCAACAAATCACGAATTGACACCAATTTACTAAACCTCGTTCCCTCTCGAAACTGGTACCGTATCTAGTTTCTAGCGCCAGCGTCTGATTTCGTCTTGCTTATCTGTTTGAGCTGGTTTATTTTTGTATTACCGACTACACGTCTACACTTGTACCTTTTAATGTAATTGATTTTCCCTTTGCCCCTCCCCCCTCTTCTCTCTTTCTCTCATTCTCTGTTCAATTATTTCAATCCTATTATTTTATGACTTCGGTGAACCTATAGTAATAAGTTTCCAGTGAGTCATTCAGGACTACAGGTCGTCGTGAGCCTATGCAAAGGTCGTTAAACTGTATGTCGTATGTCTTCGCCAAGGCCACTAATATAATATATAATGAATACAGTTCACGGCCTTTGCATTGGCACACAACATACAGTTAACGGTCTTTGTATAGGCACACGACAAGGTTGGAAAACCAATGTTTGACAGTATAGCTCATTGACCTCCCCGCATTTTACCATTCAGTTCCTAAATACCCCCAGTGGCGGATCCAGGGGTGAATTGGCTGCACCTCGCACTCTCCAAGCTTTTGTTGGCCAATTCTCCCTATCGCATAAAGCTCTCCGAATCTGAACGCATGTGGCGCTCTAATTTTTTTACCCTTAATTATCGGGAAGTAAACTTCCGGTTTACGCAAGCGCGATACACATCGGATGCTAAAGTACTCGCGAATTGTGTCAAAATCTTTCCTATTATCTTGCGAATAATATTTTTTTCAAGTCATTCGTCCATAATATATTTATTTATTTAGGTCATGAACGGAGCCATTGGCCGGCTTCACACACCGGCGTTCACTTTCCGAATCGGCGTGCGCGTGGTACCATTCCTCTCTCATGCATTCGCGGCTTTCCTGGCGAGAGTGTGGAGTTCATTCCTTCGTTTACCGGTCGTAGGAACATTTCTTCCACTAAGAAAGTCCTTTAATCGCCACACAGACATTCTGAAAAGTTGTTCATCAGGTCAATCCATGTTTACTTGGGTTTGAGGCATTAATATATGAATTTGACGAGGTTCGAATGACGTATTATGTGTGTTTGACTGTACGATTTACCCGAACCGGAAGTATACATCCCAAGAGCGATCGATCAGATATCGGTATCGGGAGGTGATATCGCTTGATATCGGCTATATGCGATAGGGAGAATTGAACGACAAAAGGGGAATGAAAAGAGGACACAGACATTATTTGTTATTACTTTGCTAGATGTGATATTGTCGTTTGAAATCATCTCTATATTAATTGAATTCTAAAAATCAGTTTAGTGTATAACATAGCTTGCTCTGTAAATCCCATTGTCTCCATTTTTAATCTCACGAAGGACCACCATCGTAAAACCTTCAATACTTGCTTGATTTTAACGATTGGGTGTCCTGCTACAAACAGGTATTTTGACAAATACATGTTCTCCCGTTCATTAGTTCGTGTTACATTGTAAAGCTAAATTGGTATGATCACTCGTAAAGCCGAGTAAGCATAGATGATTAATTGGCACGTTGTCTCCAACATTATAAGTACTCTTAAACGTTGTTATACAACACGAAATAACACTCGACAGACTGACAATGCCCAATCTTTCTCGACAGAACCATGTCATGTACAATGATCACTGGTTTTAAAGTTGTTAGATTTTAAAGCATACCGAAAGCTCGAACCATGCGTTGGAAGGGATGAAGAGATGGCGGAGCAAAATGCGATTGTTCCGCTTTGCTGTCTGGTCCCGTTCTCTCTGAACAGGCAGGTTGTCCCGAAATGGTCACAGTTAGGAAGACATTCAAACCGCCTCTTTCCAGATCACAGAGATTGTGGCTAGGCCTTCCTCAAAGCCAGACATATCAATTTCTAAGCGATCTTTTACTTTCTTCATGGTCTAGAGTTTTGCAACACAATGGTAAACTGAAACTAAAACCGTCGTTTTGGGCACATATTTCGCCATTGTAACAAATCTACAAGCTGTATATGCTATTGACACGAGATTTATGATAATCAAATGTTTCTCTTTAAGGATAGATCAAAATATGTGACCAAAGTCAATGTTATCATCCGCGGAATTGAGTCTAAAAACTTCCTTTTTGGTCAAAAATCTCGTCGAAGATCCCTGTTTTTCCCATCTTTTCTGACTTTACCACCTCTTAAAATGAAATTGCGTCATTGGTAAATATATTGACAATAACATGAATAAGTATTTGTAGCGGAAAGTCTAAGGATTCTAAAAATGTAAAAATCAAATTTCATTGGGTAGGAGAAGGCCCGCGGAATTGACAAAAATCAAACACAAACGTACATTTTCTGTCAGTCCCAGCTGCACGCAGTCTTTATTATTATGCGTTCGAGTGTGAATGAGAACAATGACAGCAGTCCGTCGCTTCCTCCTATAGACAGGACGGTGTGAGAGCGCAGTGACGCATGACCTGTGCGGTACCTCGGATTTCTCTGCTCAAAAGTGGATCGTTTTCTTTTGTTAAGAAATTCATATGTTTTACCGGCCTTGACCTTGGCCTCGGACTGAGTCAGTGTTCAAAGTCTATGGGAACAATTTTCTTTTTCAGCGGGCTCGTGACTTGGAACAGTCGGCCACGACTCCACCCCTGCCAGATAGCATAGCATAAATACCATGTCATTCAGTGTTTAAAACGACTGACGTACAATATGGAAACATTAGTCTTCTCTGGTTTAACTATTTGCATTTATCATTTCCTTTTGTCTTTCTTACTCATTCTCAGGTCCTGGTTTCCCGCTCGAGTCGATAGCCATTCCTATATCACTGTCGGCTGCAATCATCGTGGTGGCATTTATCGCCCTCTACTGCTCGAAACGGAAGAAGATCCTGTCGGACACGCAGGAGACCTATACCATCCAGCGCAAGGTGTACAACCACAGCTACGAAATTGATTCCGATTCCGACAACGATAGCATGTATCAAAGTCGGGATGGGTCACCGTCGGGGAGTCGACCCAGTTCTGGGAAACCTAGCCCCACGAAGCCCCTTCCCCGTCAGTCCACCGTACCACTCCTGCCACAGAAGCAACGTCAGGAGGCATTCCGGAGACAACGTCAACTGTCCTTGCAGCTTAACCTAGCCAACGTGGAATTCAGCGTTAAGAACATCAATACGATCAGAAAAGAGCAGTCTGACTCCATTGGGACATTACGACCAGAACTCTACAAGCAGGATTCGAAGGACAAAGGTAAAGTTAGTGGCGCTGGTGGTGATAACTGCGGTAAACTGGTCTTCAGCTTATTCTTCGATTATGCCACCGAAACGTTAAATGTTCACATAGAGCGAGCAGTTGGACTTCCTGCTAAGGACTTCTCAGGCACGTCAGACCCGTACGTTAAAATCTATCTGTGCCCGGACAGGAAGCGGAAATACCAGACCAAAGTTCATCGAAAGAATTGTGACCCTGTCTTCGATGAGAGATTTGCCTTTCAAATACCCTACAACGAGCTGGAGACGAAAACTCTGAAGTTCACTGTCTATGATTTCGATAGGTTTTCACGGCATGACTTGATAGGAGAAGTGAATGTCACCAGTCTACTGACTGATAGAGACTTGAGTAAAGAGACGCAATATATTGAAGACATCATGAAAGGATCATCACAGGTAAAGTATAATTTTAATAATAGTAAA
>JZLH01S0014503.1:20600-41862 GCA_001188425.1 Eucidaris tribuloides
GGAATATGATGTGCATGACAAATTATCGGCAGATCATATAGGCAAATATTCAATAAGGTCTGATACACAGACTAATGGGGATTACGTCATGTGTTCATGACTTATGACTGTCACACAGAATAGTTCGGAATATGATGTGCATATCTAAATATCGGCACATCATATAGGCAAATATTAATTAAGGTCTGATGCACAGACTAATGAGGATTACGTTTTGTGTTCATGACTAATGACTGTTACAAAGAATAGTTCGGAATATGATGTGCATATCAAAAATATACGGCACATCATATAGGCAAACATTCAATAAGGTCTGATACACAGACTAATGGGATCATCTATATATCACAAACTAAGGTATGATACACAAGACTAGGTTGAGGGTAGGAATGTAATTCTGAAAAGTCAGCATATGGGTACACAAATACAAATGCAGGTGTAGTACGTAGACTATAATTACTATAGAGATATTTTTATTTCTAACTAGCTTCAGTATAGACTATCAGGGGGTATGGCAGGTACGTTGAATGTGTGGATAAGAAATTCTCATTGAGGTCTACTTAATAGACTAACTAAGATCGTGCTTATACTTACTAGAGACTGACACATAGACTAGTATGTAGGGTAATGGGAGCATGAAGACATAAACTAAGAACCTAGAGCACTTCAAAATTATTACATTTGTGGGTAAAGTGCGTTATTACATTTGTGGGCGACAGATTATTACATTTGTGGGCGTTTTATTACATTTGTGGGTGATTATTACATTTGTGGTTAAAGTGTTATTACATTTGTGGGTGATTATTACATTTGTGGGTAAAGTATTATTACATTTGTGGGCGTTGTTACATTTGTGGGCGATTATTACATTTGTGGGTGCAACAGGGGGCAAACATCGATGTGCCCCCCCCCCAATAATTTTGAAAAACTCATAAAAGGTAATGCAAAGATATATAATAAAAGCAGTGCATGCCACAATAAAACCATCAAACATAAAAGTGGTAGTAAACATACACGTTTTCATTTTTCACTTTTATTGCAAATTTATGCGTGGATCATGCCAAAAAATTGTTTTTTTTTTCTTTTTGCCCCCCCCCCCCACCCACACACACACATCCGAAAAATGGATCAACGGCCCCTGGTGTTGCCCAACATAATACCAGAAGAAGTGTAAAACGGCAAGAAGCCATGTGTTATGTTAACACCAAACAGAGTAAACTCAAAACAGTTTGGAAATCCGAGTTAGAATATCTTATCCCTTCACATAGTACATGTAGTAACCAATGCATGCTTCGTACCATCAGAGAGATTATGTAATTCTCATTAAAATGGTACTCAACTTGTTGCATCAGGGCAAGGGCGGTGTTTTGAAATATGGGATAAGTAGTTCGGTAAGTCACTCATTTTTATTTTTTTTCCCTTATTGATTAATGATTTTCCACAATAGTCCTGGTCCTAGAGAAAGAGAAAAAATAGATTAAAAATAGTGTGATTTTTACACTATTTTTAAAGAAAATAGCTATAACGTATGTTACCTAATCTGGAAATAGGAAAAAATACATTAAAAAATGCTCTTCAAGTGGTTGTTTTGCATTCTAACGTGAACATTAACACAGATTCAACCAACATTTTTATTGTGTGCACAAGCAAACAAACAACAAACATGTATGGACATTTAAAAAAAAACAGGACTCAAAATCTTTATTATCAAAGTAAAAAAAAAACTAATGAAGTGGCAGGGGCTCCTGTTGAAATTAGCATTCATGGCTCACCGGCTGAGAACAAAAGGCATAATTCCGTACAAAAGAACAAGTCATGTTGTTTATTGACTCTTCATGACCACCGGTGTTCAGCTTTTTAATTTAGACCGTATCTCATACACTGCCCTTTCCTCGATTACGTAATCATAACAAGTTGGATATCATTTTAAAGAAACTTAAATAATCTTTCTGATGGTAACAAGCATGCATTGATTACTAGTAAACAAGGAGATATAATCGATCACTCTCAGATTTCCTAACTTTTATTGAGGAGTTTATCTTAAAGTAGGCCTAATAGGCTAACATTGTGGAGCTTCAAATTAGAAAATTATCAAATTTTGCTATCTGAGCTACATAGCAGTTTTTGAATGGACAAGTAAACACTCTAGAATACTAAAGTTTGGAAATTTATGCTGCCACTGGCAAGATATGAATGAATAAACAATTAGTACTTGGGGTGAGTAAAAAAAATAGCCTAGATCCACACACAGTAAGTCTCTGGGAGGAAATAGGCAGGTGAATCCGGTCAACTTATCATTTTCACTTTTTTAGAGCAATAAATAGGCCTAATCATTTTGAAATACAATTTTTTTATATAGGGCTTTATTTTTAGACCTTATCAAAGACACTTCGAGCATGGAGGATTATGTCGCTCACATTTTTTAAACTGTGGTAAATGTTAGCCAGTGGCTTTAAACACAAAGTGTAAAGTTTAACAATATAGGGTTGACCCATTCAAGTGTCTATATGGGGCAACCCCCTGGGGTTAAATTTGGCACCACAGGTTTTGCAGTGTAGACGTTTTATTTGCATTGATGACGAAAATGTCTGCTGTAGATGTCAAACGGTAGCAGACAAAACACACATATTGACACACATACAAACACACACACACACACACACACACACATACAAACACGCACACACACACATACACGCACATTGTACACACACAGACACACACACGCATTGACACACATACAATACAACACACACACATTGTACACACACACATACAACACGCACACACACACACACACACACATACATGCACATGTACACACACACAGACACACACACATACACGCACACACACACACACACGCACACACACATACACACACACGCGCGCGCTCACGCACATTGTACACACACACCACAAACTCACCTATGCACACACACACACACATACAAACACACACAAACTTTCACACTTACGTCACATACTATGATACTGTAAGGGATTAGCAAAGAGCCGAACATTATATTCAAATGAAAGCTAATCAAGAATGATCACATTATCACTGAATTCATACAAACACACGCAATATGCACAATACACATACACAACCCACGCCCAAAATATGGAAATCTGTACATCACGGTTGTAATACGAGTTAAATGTATTTTTATTGCCAGATACTCAGTTTTATAATACATGTAATTAGGGTATATTGTTCACTCACTTTTTACACTGTAAAAACGCTGTTTAAAATAGTTTAAACTGCTTACCGCTGTTTAAGCATGTCATTCTAACAACTATTGTTTGACATTTTAAACAACGATGATTGTGGAATCCGTCTTTTAACACAATATTGATTAAAATTTAAACAACGCTGTTCAAATTTTGAACAGCGTTGGCGTTCGGCATAAAACATTCTCAGTATCAGCTTTTAAAAACATCCAATCTCATTTAATTTGAAATTCATGTGCTGGATATTTAGTTTAAACCACTGAGTTTGAGTCTTATTGTTTTATCACTGTAAAGGTCTACATGTACAATAAGCTGAGAAGTAGCTTCAGCAAGAGGTTGAATCATAAAAACAAAGTCAAATAACAATCAAACATAAGAATATAAACTAATAAAACAATACAATGCAAAAAAAATGTAAGCTATGACATGATTACAAGCTTGAACGTGTAAAAAAAAGAAAAGGGAGAAAAGAAAAGGAAAAAAAAACATCAAAGACATGCTCGAAGACAATAGGTACTACCTGGATTTGACCTTTAAAGACACAGGCTAACATCGTGGAGCTTCAAATTAAAAAATTGTCAAACTTTGATATCTGAGCTACATAGTAGTGTTTGAATGGACAAATAAACACCCTAGTATACATTTATAGTTGCGAAATTATGCAGCCACTGCTTCTTATATTGATATGAATTGAATAAACAACTTTAGCTACTCGGGCCCCGAGTACAACCAATAGCCTTAGATCTACACATAAGATAAGTCATGGAGGAAATGGGCAGGTGAATCCGGTCAACTTACGATTTTCACTTTTTCAACGCACTAAATAATTCATTTTTAGACTTATCAAAGACACTTGGAGCATGGGGGACGATGTAGCTCACATTTAAAAAAAAAAAAACTGTGGTCATCGTTAGCCTGTGGCTTTAAGGTTTATTGTCAGGTTTTCTCAAAATAAAGTGAAATCCTAATCATTTTTAACTTGATCAGTGATGTAACATCAGATTCTTTTATGCGGTGATTGTGCATGAATTCAAGCCAAATGAAAACATTTTTTTTCCGATGAAGCAAAATAATCTTAGCAGTTGGGGTGAATCATATAATAAGAAATTTTAGCTTCTACCAACCTTGTGAGTTTTGCTGGCTAGCTTCCGTCTTCTCCTGTGGATTTTCTTAAGCCACTGGAATATTGGCACCGATGAAAGCTGCCTGCTGTTCAGAGCTTACTCTCAACCATATGACCGCTCTAGCACCGAACGAAATACACTCATGCTCATAATTATGGAATATTTTAGAGCCATTTAAGAAGTTGCCATTTTTTCGTGAACTGTACATCTGGGATTAATATTTGCTCACACAAGGTGAAACAATTATAATCTAAGTATTTCAGGAATGCTGAGCATTTTGTAGCGACCGACTCGACGCTAAAACCTGTGTTTATAAATGGCGGTAATGTTGTTGTTGTTGTTGTTGTTGAGTCACGTGGTGGTAACGCGCGTTATTAGACTTGAAACACACAGTTCTGATGTTAATTTAATGATAAGTGACATTAGATCAAAATTTATCATTTTTCGTGTTTTTTAATTACTTTAATACTTTTTCATGATTTTTTTGTGTTATATATAATTGTTATTGCGCTCAAATGTATTTTAGTTTTTATTCTAGTCATCTCATGAAATCCAAAAATTGCTTTGCACATGCGTTTTTGTGAAATAAATACTTGTCTAGAAAAATTTGGACGATATAGGAGAATGAACTTAAGTATCAACAAAATATTCCATAATTATGAGCATGAGTGTAGGATTTCTACTGAGACAGTGTTTGGAAAATTTATATTT
Organism: Eucidaris tribuloides; assembly: GCA_001188425.1. NCBI lineage: Eukaryota > Metazoa > Echinodermata > Echinoidea > Cidaroida > Cidaridae > Eucidaris > Eucidaris tribuloides. The sequence continues at coordinate 25,670 of JZLH01S0014503.1, forward strand.
CTCTTCAATGGAATAAATCAACAAGCTCGAGGAACACCAATTGGCTCAAGCATCTCCCCCGTTGTGTGCAACATCTTTTTTATGACATTTGGATAAAAGGATTTTCTCTGAAGCTTTGCACCCTCTAGGTTATGGTTCAGAGATGAGGATGATGCTTTTGTCATTATCGAAGATAACTGTGTTGATAGTTTTACTGACGTCGTAAACAGCATTGATCAGTGTATCCAATTCACAGTTGAAAGGTAAGTAGATCATTACATCTCCGGGACCCAAAGGTTCACGTTGAAAGATGGCCTTTCTCTGTCTATCGCAGTGTACAGAAAGCCCACACACTAATTTTTAAATTGTGTCTCTTAGTACAAAATGTCGGAGTCTCAAGATCACTACATCTCAGAGCACACAATGTGACATGAAACAATGATGACCTACCTACTGATTTGAGACACATTAATAGGTCACAATCAGAATGTGGTTACCCGGCTTGGACTTAAAAAAAAAAAAAAAAAGGCCAGCATAAGCGCCAAGCCCCCAAAACAAAAGAAATTGCACTAGTCGGAGAGTAGTGCTAACTTTTGTCAACTCCATTGCATCTCGGTTGAAGCGTGCCTTCTGTAGCATATACGGTAGTATTTAGGAGTCCAAATACTTTGGAAAAAGTGATCCCAAATGCAAATCATCTGTAGAAGACATATCAGGTATTATCTATAAGATATCGTGCGCAGACTATGAGAGTACATATATTTGAGACTCAAGGAGATCACTAAAGGACAGATTGAATGGACATACAAGAGCCTTTCAATCATGGCTGAATATGCCTTTGACACTGGACATAACATTGATTGGGATGATGCACACATAATGGACTTTGAAACGAGCTTTCGGCCTAGAAAGGTGACAGAGGCTATTTGGATTCAACAGACTAAACCAGCTCTCAATAGGGATTATGGATACACATTATCGTCAGTGTATGCTCCAGTGATCTCTAAGCAGCAGGCATCTTTCAATAATCCGTTTGGCTGTAGAAAAGTCTACAGGAGTGGACGAAAACTAGCCAGCAAAAATCACAGGGTTGGCAGAAGCTGAAATTTTCTATTGCATTTTCCACTAATCTTGCTTAATAGAAATAAACTGAAAGAACGTACAGACATTTTGCTTGAAATATAAACTTTGGAATGCTTGAAATGTGTTTGTGATGATCACTGAACCATTTCACGATCGTTTCACGCCGTCACCCTGACGTCAAGTTGGTTTTAATAAAAGCAGAACAATGAGAGAAACATGTTAATGAAAGTTTGGCAAAAATCCACCAAAGAATAACCGAGTTATGAAGTTTCAAAGCTTAAATTTTGTGACGTCATATGCGAGCAGCTCCCCATATGTCATGTAATATAAATTCCATAAATTTTCATTTTTTAATGGTTCATGATAATTGCATTTTTCATAGGAACCTGTATGAAATAATGTTTCTGATAACATAGCGAATGCACATGTAAACTCATTTTCAAATTTCTGAGAAAATGGCACTTTATGTAATTTATAACACATGACATAAGGGGAGCTGCTCGCATGTGACGTCACAAATTTTTATACTTTAAAATTCCATAACTATTCTTTGATGGATTTTCGTCAAACCTTCATTAATATGCTTCTCTCATTGTACTGCTTTTATCAAAACCAACTTGACGTCAGGGTGAACCTTGTCTTCAAATGGTTTCTTTGTCCATCGATAGTTTAAACAATGTACAGATTCTACATAATGTAGTATACGTGTACAGTTGTACAAAAGCGATTTTGCGTCACTGCGAACAATTCCTCCAATCTCAGGATTATGTCCGAATGTCTCTTTCTATCCAGGGTTCTCCTTTGGTGTATTGTTTCTGTGCAGGGCGAATTACAATGTTATCCCCCTCCATAATACATTTAGGGTCTCAGATGATAATGTAGTCCTCATCTGCAGAGGGAGCTGGAGAATCAACAAGTGAAAGCGTAATGTCAATATTGAATTTATTTCATATCACAACATGTGGAAATAAGCAAATCCATAGATCAACGTGCATTATTGTAATTACAGACATGACATAAAACTAATAGAACAACACACAAATGAAATGAAAGACTATGATAAGGTAAACATGTTGACTAATTGTAAAATAAAAGTGATCATTTTTTGTGATGCTTTTCGCAAACACTTACTGTGTCGGACAAATGTGTTCTGCAAACTTTACACTTCTTCTATCATGGTAATACATTAATCTTTATCATGGTCTAAGCCTGTTTCTCACAAAATTAACAAAGTCTAGACAAAAACCTCCACTCTTAATATTCAACACAAGTTTATTCTTGTCATCTGTTAAGTGAGAGTAATGATTTCTTACCTGTGCGATGTGTGGATTGTGTCGTGGAAGTGGATGGTCTGGCTTGTGGTTCTTTAGCAGTAGTCGTTACTATTAGGATACAGTAAAACGGAAAAAGTAAAGTTAGATACTGCGGAACTTATCAATCTAATTTCAATTAAGTCCTCATTTGGATTAAAATTGTTGCAAAATTGATAAAGTATTCTTTTGTTTTGTTTTATTTTTGGGGTATTATATATTCTGAGAGTAGAGTAAGTGAGAGATTTAAAGTCGTGTGTAAAAACATGAAGAATCTTTTTTGAAATCTGGATTGCATTAACTGTTTCAACATGTAGTACCGTTGAAATATAATGCCTCAACTCTGTTAAAAGAAAAGTGATTCAATAATGACATGAACTGTCACACCTCCTAAGAAAGAATGCAGATCATAATTCATCGCCAACTATAAACTTTCCCTCACAATTAAGTCTACATTTTATATTCTGATAATGCAATACTATTTTTTAAAGTATGATTTAGTAAACTGGGTGAACAGCGACCAAATAACATTGCTGATAAGATGCACAGCAGTACAATACTTAAATAGAGATAAGAGGTATCCCATTAATTTATTTTTCTTTTTAAAATTGCAGTGTTCATTAAGTAATTCGTAATTTTAGAACATGTCATGTCACCATATATTTGTGAGAAGGATTAACCGTCTACCTAGCTAATACTTCTTAATACAAGTTATGTACGAACCTTGGTACCTTCTTTCAAGGTGAGGCATATATGCTCAAATGCCTGGTAGCCATCATTCTCCAGGCATTTGAGGCATCTACATAGGTCTTCTTGGTCAGTGACTCCGTGATGGTATTTGAATTTATATGCCTTGGTAGAAGGTTTAGCCTTCGTGGTGTTATGAATGTTATGTCGCGCCATGGGGACAGCGTGGCCCAGAAAAGTGTCCTCTTGATATCTACTGACTTGACTTTTTGTAAATGGATAACAAAAAGAACATGGACATTCCGTTGAAATAAAATGGTGCGTGGAATTCAAGTTACATACAAGGCATGTATTTTATCACAATTATTTTCTGAATTAAATGTGCTTATACATGTATATTGGCTTGTAGAGTTTAGAGTATAACCAAATTCATATAATAACATCATGTCATATACTACGAGCGTAGTACACAGCATAGTTATACAAATTGGGATGACACAATTTCAGAAGCTAAGTAGACCTACTGCAAAACTCGGTTGTCCGGCTTGAAGGGCCCAAGGATATGTTCCCGGCAGAAGGGCCTTAACACTAAATTGTCTCTAACTTTAAAACCATTGGATTTTTCGCATGAAATCAAATTAGTATGGTATTATTAGATCCTTCTGTAAGTCTTTTAAGTGCAAATATCAAATAAGGCAATATTTCACAAATTAAAGAAAAATTACGGTTAAGGCCCTTCTACCGGGAACATATGCTAGGGCCCTTCTTCCGGTAGTGTATCAACATACAGACAATCTGGGATGCTACACAAGTGCAGCTTACGTGGACATTTTCGCCTTCCTACGATGCTGTAAAAATTATTTAAAAACTGAAAAACTTAAACTTCAAACCATTTCTTATCGCCTGGATCTACGATTTCCTTCATGAGAAAAATCCAGAAAGTGAAAGTTAACGATACTTTGTCTAATGAATTCATAATGAACACTGGTGCCCTGCAGGATTGTGTACTGTCACCGAATTTATTCATATTATCATATACGAATGACTGAAATTCCAATTACTCTTCAGTACACATTCTGTGATATGCTGATAGTGACAAAATGGAGATGCATACAAAGAACATATTGCATCTTTCGGCATGTGGTATAAAAATTGTAGACTTCAACAAAGAAAATTAAAGAAATTATTTTCTGTTTCAGGACGAAAAAAGACTTTAAACTTCACTCTTCTTCATTCTCTTTAAAGGTGATCCGATCAAAAATGTACAGTTACAGATATCTATGTGAAATTGATTACCAGTCAAACTTGTGGGGGGGGGGGTAGCTGTGTCTATGAAATACAACCAAAGACAGTACTTTCTGCGCAAACTGAAGAAAAAAAAATCTGTTGGTACTTCTATACACATCAGTAATTCACAGCACAATTACCCATGCCAGTGCTGCACGTTTTAAAAAGTAATGTAAAGCAAAATGAATTGGGAACAGAACACAGAGTTCATAAGCAAGCAGGCAAAATAGATAAAAGTACAGCTGATATAAACCAAGTTTCTATAGACGAGATTGTAGACAGGGCCCGATCCATTGCAGCCGATGATACCCATGCACTCTATGACTAATACAACATTTATAACAAGAACATCCCGTTATAGTGGAGGGGCCTATGTCATAAAAAGAGTGATTTTATAAAGTTCATGTTAATTGTTGGCAACATATATAAACGTGTTCTACTGGGTCTGACTATTCAGAAAAACCATGTTGCCATTTTTTAGTTGACCTTTGGTGACCTTGACACCAGGTCAAAGTTCAAAGTGGTCAAACATCGTCCAAAGTATATCGACCTTGGTATCAAAATGTGGCAAATTTCACAAGGAGCAAGCTTAGTGACATTTGTTTTGTTATTTGACCTTTCGTTTTTTTGTTATTTGCAAAAAACCTAATTACAGACATAATTTGCATAAATTTGTCTGTATTCAGACTAGTCCAATCTAGAGACCACGGAACCATCTTTTGTAATTTTTTAGACGGATTCTAGTCAATTTGAGGGTGCTGAATCCAAATCTGATGAGCGCCAGACTCAAAATATTGAGCGTTTTTGGAAAAACACAAATATCAAAATGGCTGCTAAAACCCTTGAAAAGGCTCTTAGTACCGTACGCATTTTAGTCATCGTTTTCAACATATAGAGTGTCAAAATTCTCATTTTTTCTTCTTCCGACTTTCTTCTGATTTGAGGCAGCACCCTCAATTGATTAGATTCCATCAAAAAAGTTTTAATATGTCCAAAATTTGATATAAACATGCACTTTAATATCGGGTTTTATCGGGGTGTAGGCAGCCATTATGAATTTTGGCGTTTCTACAAAAACACCCGAAGTTTTTTGTTCGGCACCCACCTGATTTGGAATCAGCACTGATAAATTGACTAGAATCCATCAAAATAAAACGTATACATTGAAAAAGATGATGGAAATTTGGACGGTAATGGGACTTTAGTAGACTTTTAGTGGTTTCGGCAGCCATTTTGATTTTTTGCTGTTTAACAAAAACGTTGAAGGTTTCGCGTCTGACATCCATCGGATTTGGAATAAGCACACTCAAATTGACTAGAATCCATCAATAAAACGTGTATACATTGAAAATGATGACTAAAATGTGCACGCTAATGTGACCGTAGTCCCCTTTTTAATAGTTTTGGGGCCATTTTGAATTTTTGTGTTTTTCCAAATACGATCAATAGTTTGTGTCTGGCACTCATCAAATTTAGAGTCAGCAACCTCAAACTGACTAGAATCCGTCTAAAAAAATACATAAGATGGCTCCGTGGTCTCTAGATTGGACTAGTCTGAATACAGGTAAATTTATGCAAATTATGTCTGTAATTAGGTTTTTTGCAAATAACAAAAGAACGAAAGGTCAAATAACAAAACAAATGTCACAATACTTGCTCCTTGTGAAATTTGCCACATTTTGATACCAAGGTCGATATACTTTGGACGATGTTTTTACCACTTTGAACTTTGACCTTGTGTCAAGGTCACCAAAGGTCAACTAAAAAATGGCAACATGGTTTTTCTGAATAGTCAGACCAAGTAGAATACGTTTATACATGTTGCCAATAATTAACATGAACTTCACAAAATTCTACATTGGCCCCCCTACTATTACCTGAATTCGTTTGTTTCTTACTCCATCCGCCTATTGATTGACTTTGGTAAAATGTATTTCATTATCTTAGTGTACTCTCAAAACTTGGAAATAAACCTTCCGCATTTCTTATACTCGTGAAAATTGATCATTATGATGGACATGAATATCCGTATTGTTTAAGTGATAATAATTATTAAGATGAAATTAAGAAGGGAAATAAAAATGGACATTGATAAAACACCATTGTTAGTTGATATGCAAACTTTCACGAATTCTGAAAAGTATAACATTACAAAATGAGTGAAGATTTAAATGTTTAACCATACACAAGTATCAATCTTTTATTTGAATATACACGAATATTCTTATTTTAAACCCTGAATAATATTTGACATGCTTTACTTTGCGTGACAAAAATATAAGGGATGTTTATCTTATGTTCTGCATGTCATTTTAAAAGTTGTTTATGTAATGTAAAGTATCGGATATCCTGCGGAAAACAACATGTAAACAAAGCAAATATCTTGACGTGGACAATGAATGACTAAATGATTGAATGAATTGATGAATAAATAAACAAATTCAGTTTGAAAAAAAATAATCTTTTAAACCTTACGGTCACAATTGAGCAATTTTTTTGCCACTTTGGGGCCTTGAGTGACCATTAATCTATGATTCGAAAATGAGAATTTTATTCAAAAAAATTATGTAGGTGCTATTTTTAAAACCCCATTTTGCAAAACTTTAATGAATCTAAAAAGGTGATCTTATTTATCCAACTCACTGTAATTTAAAAATTTTGACGCCTTTGAGAGGGCGAAAATATAATAGTGTAATTTATATAATCAGAGACCAGAAAAGGAGGCAAACTGACCCAAATATCAAATATTGATTTAAGACTCCGGAAAGGTAAAATGAAATACCCAAGATCTTAAATTTTGTGCATTACGGCATTTGCATAATAGTGATGAGATAACGCCCCATATAATATTTGAGATGAAATGTTTGCTGATTTGCAGTTACAATTTAAATCTATGATACAACGTTGTGTATTCCACTAAAATGCATTTACATAAGTTTAAAAATATGCTTTAGCTTATTTCAGAGTAATAATCACAGCCTCCCTATTTTGAGTTGAGTCCCGTAACATTTGCCTTCTTCTAAATCTTTTACAAACAAACATTGTTTGTCAAACAAAACACATAATTTGTACGGATTATTCAAGAAAAAATAGAGTGAATTTGTTGTCATGGCATCAGGCATTGCATGGCACTCTTTTGGCGCCAAATAATTACAAAATGAGGATTGGTGAAAGATGAGCAGTGTTCTAATAGGCCACTACACCGTTGGATGTGTTAAGTCCAGTAATCACTTTGCTTATGGTAAAAAGTGGGTATCTGAATGATATAAAACATTTTACAGTTGCTACTAACTTGTCACCATATCAGTTACGTATTGTACCCAGAAAAGAGTTCTCTTCACCCGACGTTAGTCCGATAAATATGACCCCATAACAGACTCGTTTTCGACAATTGTTGACATTTTTCTGGTCGTCTGTTTACGCTCAGATCGTGGTACATATAGAGAAAATGCGGGGTCGCGGAATAAGTTCTACACCGTCCAATAATATACGTGTACGGGATCACTCGATGTGGGCTCAAAACCGACAAGACCTTCGAAAGAAAATCAACGTTTTACCGATTTTAGATTAGGTAAGTACTTTTTGTAGGGGCATGAATGAAAATACAATTTGAAAATTGAAATAATGCCAAGTTTGTGAGTCATCGGTGGAAATAATACATAAGATATTGAAGTAAAACTCTTTCACAGAAATTTGTGTGAAAGCCGTTCGGTTCTGCCTACGATTTCTCTATCTACCGCGATCTGACCCAAAACAGATGACCAGAAAAATGGCAGAAATTGTCTAAAAAGAGTGTGTTACGGGGTCTTATTTATCCGACTGCACCCGACGTAGTCTATTTTCGTGGAGCCGTTGTTCTAAAGAGAGTTTGATCAACTTGACTTCCAAAGCCCACGACAAGGCGTCTGTTTCTGTCAGTAGCAACGATACTTCCCATCAGAACCATTGTTTAACGGTCATCACGTGACTTCAGGCGCCATGTTTTAACCTATTTGAAACAAACTTTACTAAACTCCTTCCATCTATCTACGGCTCTGTATTCTCTACGGTATTGCGCCCTCTATCGCCGACAGTCAGTCGCGATAATTGCCGCCCCTATTTGGGTAGCATAAGCCTAATTACCGAAGAAATCCAGAAATGTTTATGCGACCCAACGCAAAGAAAAAGAAATGTTAATTTGAATGCCAAGAAGGGGTGGATTTGACTAAGTATTAAATGATATTTTTTGATTAGGGTTGAGTGGATCTTCATTACTGTTACAATAAAAAAAAATGTATGGATTGTGTAGGAGCTACATGACGTGCCCATGAATATGGGTTTGATAGTCAAGTAGGCCTACAGTGGAGCAAATCGCCGTGAAAATCCTACGAATCTGTTTGAGTGAATTTCCTTCAGAAAACGCTGGTCAGCACTATATATTGTGAAGATAATTCAACTGGGGAATAATTGTTCTATTGCAGAATGTTGGTTCTAATCTTTCCTAATTAATATTGGATTTCTAATGAATTTCCAAAGTTGATGCTTTTTTTCTTTACCTGTGTGCAACCATCACTACCCATGATTTTACTGTATGTGTCCGCTACTTATAGGTTCACTTCTGTTGTCAGTAATGTCGGAGGACACGCCAACGGTCTATCATATCCATGGAGTCAGAGCCAAGTCTGCAACAGGGAAATAAAAACAGATCCTGCCTGTCAATGAGAAGAAATAGAAACTGCAGTTTTCGTATTGAGAATGTGTAACAACTCCCCCCCCCCCACCCGACGCATGTTACGAATGTTTCATCAAAAATCACAAAACAAGAAAACTATATTTTACTTACTCACATCACAATCGCCATTATTTCATAAAAGTTCATATTTTAGTCCCAAAAGTAAGAGAGTAAAACAATGTAAACTAATACTATAAACAATATCTCTTTGGCATACCTCATCATATTGCGTGTACTGATTATGGTACATGATTTCTTTTTCCTGTTGAATTGTCATTTCGTATATAAACTCAAAAAATATTTTGAAAATCTGAGTTTGATCAATTATTACTCCCTTTTCGTAGTAGTAATCAATGTATGTTTGGTACCATCAGAGAGATTATTTATTTTTCTTTGAAATGATTTCCTACTTGTCATGATTATGCCATTGCAAAAAGGGCAGTATTTTAAAACATATGATGTGATGTAGATTGAAAATTTGCAAGATTGACACTGCTGGTCATAAAGAGTCAATAAAGAACATGTTTTTTATATGGAGTTATGTCGTTTTATTTTGTAGGAAGTTTGTCTGTGCTCTCAGCTTGTAAGCCACGAGTGCCAATTTCAGTACACTGTAAATAAATTTATCTAACATGTAAACTCCTCTAAAAAGTGTGAAAATCTCAGTTTGATAGATTATTTTTCTCTCTTTATTAGAAGTAATCTCTTCTTTGAGATGATACCTTACCATTTAATATCATGTCAATGGGGTTAGAGCAGTATTAGCAGTATTTTAGAATATGGGATAAGGTGTAGATTAAAAAGTTGCAACATGAACAATGGTAGTCATAAAGAGTCAATAAAGAACATATTCTTTTGTATGGAGTTATGTATTTCGTTCTCAGCTGGTCAGTCTTGAATGTCAATTTCAATAGGAGCCCCTGCCACTTCACTTGTCTTTGACTTTGAGATTAAAGGGTTTGCAAAATGACCCAAGTTCTGTAAGTCATATCTGTCGTTGCTGATGAGTGGGTTTCCCAATATCTCTTTGGTTGTTATGCATTCTAACCTGAAAACTAACATGGATTCATATAAACATCCACAAGCAAAAAGAAACCACCACCACCACCAACAACAACAACAACAAAGAAACATATCATAACCAGTTGGGTATCATTTTAAGGACAACTAAATAATCTTTCTGATAGTACCAAGCATACCTTGATCACTACTGAGAAAACAGAAAAATGATCGAGCAAACTCAGATCTCCATCTTTTTGAGGAGTTTATACGTTATGTTATAGGCATTTGTTGTAAGTTGATGTTTATGATAAACAATTTTCTCCTCGTTTGAAAGGTTCAATTCTACTTCAGCTTTACATCCTCCGCCTTTAAGGTTATGTATATGTATAATCTAACTCCTTTTGATATTTAAATGCTTCTGTTTTGGAAGAGAAAACAATAGATGAAATGATATGAATTAAAAAACACACACATACGTTACTTTTAAAGAGAAAAGGAAAAAAAAGCAGAAATTTCATCACAAAGTTTCCTATAGAGAAAAAAGTTTCAATGAATTGCCTAAGAAGGTTCAAATAGATTTATGTCAATTTTATTATCAGAATTCAACAAAAGCAAATTTAATTAAGTATGAAAACAACTACAAATTGATATTTTCATGCATATAGATGTATTTAATATTATGATGATGATTATTATAACTTGACTATATTGTATTGTAGTTTTATATTATGTCAAGCTTTTCCTTGTATTTTGTTTATATTTGGAAATAAGACATAAAATGAATGAAAGAATAAAAAGGTCCGGAAATCTAGACAAATTAACCCGTCTTTTATTAGCGATATGCTTTCTAATCCCATGTGCAAAATCACTCCACGACCAAGAAAAGAATGGCACGGAATCCTGAATGTTATCATTGTAACACTTGAAGAGTTTCATATCAAAAGCCAATAAACACCATTTTTCATTTTTTTTTTCAAAAATGGTAAGCAAAATGTTGAATAGCGAGAGGGCTACCTGGCGTATATTTTCATTTTTTCCAAAATTCACTTTAACGTCTATTTTCGTGATTTCGAAAACACGGTTTTATGGCAAAACCCAATAAACGCCAAGTGACTTTCATGTCAAAACCCAATAAATTCACTCAGCCAATCAGCGTGCATATCAGTCCCAACATGTCGGTGCCCTTAAAACTTTACAAACGCACAGTAACCCAAGGCAGGCCAAGTGTATGATAGCATTTTTTTTTTCAAAAATTCACCAAAACCTGGGATTTGGTGACTTTGAAAAAAAATGATTTCATGGCAAAACCCAATAAACCCAATAACTCCACATGACTTTCATGTCAAAACCCAATTTATCCACCAGCGTGAATATCATATCCAACATGGCGGCGTGACCTCAGGCAGGCCAGGCGCGCGCTAGCATGCAGTCCACGGAAAAACATTGATTAGATGCTCCGTTTCGCCTCCTTGATCGGAATTCAACATGGATATATGGCATTTTGCAAAGAAACGATTTATGAATATAATGGCATTTTGCCATAAAACTGCAATTAAAGCAATTGGTTTTGGTAAAATGTCATATATGTAGATTTATGTTAATTTGCCATTGTAATGGTATCATTACATACAAGCATTTAACCTAAGTTGAGATTTCTACCATGCTTTATATTTGCACAGGAAAAAATGTCTTTTATCTCAGTTTGCCTGTAACGGATTTATTGGGTTTTGCTATGTGAATCATTCACTTTAAGCCTATCGCTTTACATGCTTGCTTGAATTTGACTTTATTTCAATAAATTTTGTATACTGCACTTTATATCCTTTTTTTAGTTTAGTTTTAAAATTTTCTCCCTCTTTTTGTACGTACAGTTATTTAAGTATGTTTTGGGGATCTTGTCACAGTTTGTATTTAACATTCTGATAACTTTGATTTGTTAATGTGGTATTTTATTTATGGTTGCCACCGACTTTATATTTAAGTTTCATGGTCTTGTTAAAAGGCAACTCCTCGGCTGATCGCTCCCCGGCTTCTTACTGTGATTAAATAAATTGTTTCAAACTCATGATGTACTATCCGCAGATATAGCGACTGACAAACTATGAAACACACAGATCGGGTAGGTAAATCTCTTACTTCCAAGCAAACCAAAATGTACAATTCCGTTTTGTTTTTGTGGGGATTGTTTTTGTTTTGTTGTTGTTTGGGTGCGGGGGGGGGGCTAGAAGCTTGTAATTGGGGAATCATGATATTCGAATCTTCAAAATGATTGCATGCAAATTATAATTCGCATCGATATAATTTTCTTTCACGAAAGGTAACATGATAGCAAAAAGGAATACTATGCAGTATATTTGAAATATCTGAAAATATCTGAAATGACATGATAAACAGCAGGCTAAGGAAAGAAGTTCTGAAACGGTTCCTTTTAGAACCATTTTGTCACTACTGCGGCACCATTTTCGCAATATCGTTTTTGGTCATGCTTATCAGCACGATTTTTGACGGAGATATTCTGGGGGCAAGAATCCAGGCAGTGTGGTACCAATGAGAACCCCGTTTTCCTCAAAATGGAGCCGCTTTTGTGACAAAATTGTAACCTTTTAAGAACTTATGTTTTCTTCCAATGTAGGTAATTACATAAGCCTATGATCTGCGATTTGAAACTGTCCTATTTATAAAAAATACTGTTTTGTATGGTTCGCCTCAATATTATATCACAAATTGTTTTGTATAATATTGGACAGAAATATGTGAAAATATGGAAATATATATATATATATATTAAATTATAGAGCAATTGTGAAGTACTTCTTGTGCATCCTGTTTGTTTTTCTCGTTAAACACTTTGAAATATATATATATATATATATATATATATATATATCAGTGTGTGTGTGTGTGCGTGTGTGTGTGTGTGTGTGTGTTTGTTTGTCTGTGTCTGTACGTGTGTGTGTTGTGTGTACATAAATACCAGTTATATAGTAGGAAAAAATGTTTGAATAATGTATATATGATGAAAAACCCTGTACATGGAGGTATGTTAGAGAATGACATTAAAACACCTACAAATTGCTTGAACTTTGAACTTTGTGTCTTTCTACCCCTTCGAAATATGAGAAACTATACAATATGACACGAACAACAATAAAGTGGCAGTATTAATGAGGAGATTCTAAATACAAATAATGACATAATTCCAGATATAACTATGAGTAAAAGGAGTAAACCATTACTCATCTACTTGTAAAAATAAGTTTACCAAATTTAGCAAGTTTAGACACCATCTGCAAGTTTTGGTTGGTAAACAAATAATGCAATTTATTGTTTTGGGGCGATTTCTGTTTTTGCTAGAAATAGAAGTCTTCCGTTCAAAGGAAAAAGACTCACACTGAAACAAAAAAAGGGGTCATCACCGACTTAATCTACACAACGCAAAGCATAGGCCTACGCAGAATTTTGCAAAGGGGGTTGTCCATCTGCGGCCAAATCCGAGATCCAAAATTTTACTCGGTTAGCTCAGCAGCCGAGAAGTCGCTCAGCGGGGGATAGTCACAAAAAAAATTCACTCCAAATCCCAGGTCCAAAACTTTCCTGGTCTGCCCAGCCACCGAAAGGAGGGGGGGGGGGCAGGAAAAAAATCCAGAAAACTTTCAAGCTAAAAGTCTTGTCCTACGGCTGTTACTTGACGGTTAAAAGGGGGTGTTTTGAGCATTAAAAGGAGGTGTTTTCCGTAAAAAGTGGGTGTTTTGAGATGTTAACATCCATCTTTTGGGAAATGGGTGTTTCACCGCCAAAACAACCCCCTTGCATACACCTATGACACAAAGTACACAGCGTATTATACTCCTAAGGATACCCCATAATGATCGCATATCACACAAGGGAGAAGATATGGCTCCCGCAAAGAAATTTACATATATTTATGCGGTCGAAATTTCCAAATTTTAACTAGATATTGTTAAAAACCTAAATTTTCTTTGAAATTCTGTAATCCAAGTATTGGCTCTTTTCATTTACGTCACAATACATATACATATTCGTAACATCCACAGCCTACATGATTTTCAGGGACACGTTAAGGCTTATTAATTTGCTTAATCGTACTTATAGTCTTTCTCGATATAATATTGTTTCTTCTTAGTCATAGTTATTGCATTTCTTTATTTTTGGACTTTTTATTCAATGCAATTATGTGAAATATATGATTTTTTTTCATTTCTTTTTCCTTCAGTTAGGTTGCTAAAAATATTGTTTAATACTACTCTGGAGAGAGCAGCAAGCGCTCTGAATAGTTTGTAACTAGATATACTGTAGCGGTCTACAAGAAATTATTACTATAACATGCACACAAGCAAGCACGTAGGGATCATTTCAGGTTTGTGAGAACGATACAGAGTCAATGTCACTATTTCCTTCCTTCCAATGTTTTATTGCAAATAAAATATTTTTGTTGTTGTGGATAAAAGATAATCCGGTGAAGTAGATATGTGTATATTTGTCAATGACCTTTTTAGTTATAGATTTCAGTTTAATTCAAACTTGTTGCAAACCTGATCTGGGAGAAGGTTATGATACGATCATACATACAAATTCGATGTTGGTGTGTGATAATATCTTTGAATTTTTACAATGTGAAATGGAATAAAGAGTTATGTCTTGAAAGGGGTCATACATAAGCACCTTATTTTCTACTATACTCTAAAAAATCTGGAGTTGAACATGAACACAACGGCAGGCATATTTTCCCTCAGATCATAGTGACTACAATAAGTATCAGATTTAACTTAAAATCATTCAGTCTAACCAGAACTAAAATACTGTAATTGAATTATGATATTGGATATATGACCCCGATTTATTGGCCCAAAAAGTCTTGAAATATTCAAATATTATCGATTACTTCATTCTAACATTGTAACGACATAATTACAATAAATCTAAAATTGTAACATAATTACCGGTTTGTCGTTTGTAAACTACAGTCAGTTGAAACATTAAAAAAAAATCCATCGAAACATTTTTATTCAACATTGCACTGACAGAATAATACATTTTAAAGGATGGATGAAATACATTTTCATACTAATTGTACAATTAAAACTAACGCAGTAATATATATATATATAAATATAAAATCTCCTTAGTATATTTTGCAACCACCATCATTCTCATTGCCTACATGTGTGGGGCCTGATGGGCTCGCGCGCTATAGAGCTCCTGTAAGTTACGTGCTGACTGGACATGTCCCTCAAATTGTCAGTGAACGGGGCAGCAAGAGGATACCAGGCCTCACTCAGGTGGAGCTGGGAGTTGTAATGGGTAGTACTAGAAACTAAAACTAAAACTGTCTAACTGTTATATGTTTTTGAGCCATGATAATTCTGTTATTTTATTGAGTGTGATTTGTAATGTGCATTTGAATATTCTTTCTGAATTGCACAATATATCTAGTAATGTATTTAAATGAAAGGATTTTAAATCTCATCATCTACAGTAACATAAATCTAGATGAACGAAGTTGGGCACGTTAACTTTATCCCCGGCCCGAAAATCCATTTTGGAAATGTATAGCAGTATATATTTTCATCTCAAAAAAGTGAATATATTTTGGCCACATATAATTGTAACCAATTCGTATTAGTTCACGTAACGAATTTTGTTGTATCTTATTTCATATTCATTTATTTACTTATCCATTCATTCATTGATTTACGTATTTATTTTTTTTATTTATTTATTTAATTTTATATCTATATATTTATCTATTTATTTATTTATTTATTTATTCACTATCACATCATGATTTTATAACAAAATTACACAACACTTTACAAAATTATACAAGTTATACCGTATTCATATGAACACAATTGATTCAAATGTGTAGTGCCATACAAAAAGACTAACACATCAGCTTAGCTTTTAAATGATGATAATTCTATAACATGAATAAATAAACAAACATAAATCAACATTATCGCAAAATACATTCCATAAATGATGATTAGGATAACTTAAAGTATATGTGTATTGTGAGGTACAGCATAGTGTATTGTACAAAGTAATGTTAAATAATATATGGTCATGTGTTTTGAACTGGTAGGCTCATAGGGTGGAGCCGTATCACTTGC
>JZLH01S0014504.1:4462-16347 GCA_001188425.1 Eucidaris tribuloides
CGCGGGTGAGGAATACCTACACATCTCTTTTTCCTCCTTTCGACTTCCCCAAAAAATGAGATAGACTTCCTCCATTGGTAGAGACACTGTGTCACGCCTCCCTTTGCTGTACATCTTGTGTGTCAAACAGGTGTGAGATCCTACATGACAGAAGACACTGGAACTGCTGGAGTATCCTGTAGTCATTTTATTCACTTTATCGCGTCAGGCTGACGGTCTGGTACTTCTGAGGAGTTCAGCATCTGACTCGAATTTGGCCAGATTGGTTGTAACGTATACGGCAGGCCCACTTTAAAGACTGGATTTCATTCAGCCCGTCACGCAGTTGTTTGGAAGTCAACCAATTGGGGCCTTGTCTGAAACCGATGCCTTCCTACCGACTGATCAGATTCTGTTGATACTATCAACTGCAGTCCCTCACTGGCAGAAAGTGTATCCCAGATATGTTCCCGTCTCACCGGGTTGGATATGCTCACTTTTCGTTCTCACAGTTAGGATCATTGTCTGTGTCTACCATTTTGGCGAAGAATGGCCAGATTTATGTGCGTTTCGTTAAGCTGTCTGATCACATTGCTTTGGATAAATCGAGCTGAGATGTTTCATGAACCTTCAGTCCTCATCTCCATGAAGCAAGTTTCAAGGGCAGGGCTCTGTAGTGATTTCTTCAGGTGAATAACCACAGTTTGTAGCTTTTATGATAGCATAGTATTCATCATGTGGATGATCTACAAGACTGCACATCATCGAGTGTGAGCAGGCACACGCACGATGTACCTGGTTTCACTTATGAAACAACACCTCAGACTTAGAACTGCCTTTTTTTCCTGGATTATTTATGCATAACAGCCACATTTAATGTCAGTGTTTCTCTACTTTCGCTGTTTGCATTCTCCACACAAATTCTTTTCCAGTTTCCATTGGTGTACTCATCCTGGCTTTCATCAGTAACTGAAGGGTAGCTTTATCATTGGTTAAAGGCTGCGTAAGTTCCTCTCCATGGAGCAGGTGGCTGGGTCACCGAATCAGCTTCACAGGCTTGGGAGGCAAGCGCATCTATGAAAAAGAAGCCTCGCCACACGCTGGTGCATGTCAATGATTCATGTAACCCTAATTTTAACTGGCTATGTTCAGACCGGTTTTTACTGGGGGGGTAAATTTGACCCCCCTTCAGATCTCGGCCGTGGCGCATGCACGGATCGCCCGGACGAAAATTTGCATGCCCTAAACCGGATGTAACTGCAAGACTGTAATAGTAAAAAATTTTCTTAAACATTTATTTTTTCTTTTTTTAAGTAATCTAGATTATGCAACCTAACGTGGCATGAAATGTATGGTTGGCCTATAATCTCACTTATAATAGCAGTAGAATACTATAGTTTTGGTGAAAATATTCATTCTGACATTTCTCAGCCAATTTTCTACAAAAAATTTGGCCGCATTGGAATTAATTTCTTATGTATTTTATTGTTTTCTGAATTTCTTAATGTTATTCTTTTGTTTTTCGACCGCTTTTGTTTCTATTCTTTTTTCGATGAACATTATGTCTGGGGGGAGGCCTTTTGCAGAGGAGAACAAACAGCAATAAATTAATTCATTTCACTAGTAAAAAGCAAAAATAATCGGGAATAGCATATTATGATATTTGGCTGAAAACACCAATTTCATTGATTTTGTCACGAATCGGACGTTTTGGAGCGATTTTTGGGTTGACATGCATGTCATAAAGTCGCGCGGGACCGGCGAGTCAAAAGACGGTAGGTCCGATTTTCGCGAAAATGGTCTCAAAAGATGCGCAAGACTTGAAAGTAAAAAGTCAGCCAGCGACGCGATCAAAAAATTTCGCGCGGCAGCATGGTCGCGAAATTCGTCGAGGGGGGGGTCAAATTGACCCCCCCCAGTTAATATAGGGTTAAAACAGTAGATTAATGGACATTAGAATTATGTCAACTCTGTGAATAGGTTAACAAGCATTACATCATTACATGTACTTCCTTAAAGGCATCATATAATAATGTTTCCAGTTTAAAAAATCTGAGCTACATGATTCCTCATGTTACCAGTGTCTCTGATAAGGTCTAAAAATGAAGCCCTGAAAAAAATTGCAGTTCAAAACAATCATTAAAGGCAAGGTTCACTCTAACATCAAGTTGGTTTTAATAAAAGCAGAACAATGAGAGAAACATATTAATGAAAGTTTGGCGAAAATCCACCAAAGAATAATAGAGTTATGAGGTTCCAAAGTTCCAAATTTGTGACGTCACATGCGAGCAGCTCCCCATATATCATGCGATATAAATTACATAAAAGTGCCATTTTCTTAGAAATTTGAAAATGATTTTACCTGTGCATTCAATATATCATCAGAAGCATTATGATTATTTCATACATGCTTCTATGAAAAAAAAACCCATTCAATTATCATGAACCATTAAAAAAATGGCAATTTATGAAATTTATATTACACGACATATTGCGAGCTGCTCGCATGTGACGTCACAAATTTGAAACTTTGAAACCTTGTAACTCTGTTATTCTTTGGTGGATTTTCGCCAAACTTTCATTAATATGTTTCTCTCATTGTTCTGCTTTTATCAAAACCAACTTGATTTCAGGGTGAACCTTACCTTTAAGTGCATTTAAAAAGTGAAAATCATTGGCCGACCATTCCAGTTTCCCCCCATAGACTGCTGTGTAGTAGAATTTTCTATCAGCGGAGATTCTATTCATCTGCCGATTTTCATCTGTATATATTTTATGAGTGACAGCATAACTGTCTGAAGTCTTGTGTTCTATGGTGTTTATTTGTCCATCCAAACACTGTCAGATGTGTCAGATAGCATAGTTTGACAATTTTTAAAATGGGGCTTCCACACTGTTATATAGTGTCTTTAAACCTTCAAGTGATAATTTTAGGAACCATATATCAAACTTTCCACTTTGAATCATGTATACTTGCAATGATTTCCTGCATGCCGAAAAAAAAACGTATGTTCAAATTGGTACATGGATGCAAGCAATAACAGTACAAATTATGCACTGAAATGCACTTAAAGTTGGCAAATTATTTAGCCCCAAGAAGCTTCCACTACTTCAAAGAAGGTTACATGAATCAAATTTGCAACACAGTGTACAAATTTAACCTCATATGAAATATGAGGTTACTTGTACATTAGTTGAGGGAATGAGCATCAGATTTGAGATTTGAGATTTGAGATAACAGTGGCTTACATCAGATTACAGTGAATGGGAAACATGCAGAGAAACAGTATATAAAATCAAAGACAAAAAGTGTAAACAAATTCAAACAGAGGTATGCCCCTCTATTGCTGACACGAAGATTGGCTTATGCCATTAATTATAGTTTGCCTGATCAGGGCTTGAATTAATCAAAGACCATCAAAGGCCATGGTCTTGGATGCCCTAGTGACTGGCCTTGATGTCTTTGTTATTGGCCTTGGAAGATTGTTGTGCCCTTTTTAATTTCCCCCATTTGTGCTGTAGAATAAGAATGTGCCCTATAGTAACGTGGCAATGCCCTAAAAACACCAAACTTTAAGGCTTGCCTGATCTGTACTCACATGAGTTTTCAGTGTTCCTCTGCACTCAGATCTTTACTTGTGGAGCCAGCTATGTCCTTGCCACTTTTAGAACTCATTGGCGGAGTGGCTAGAGAACTCGTCCAGGACAGATCAGATTCATCTGGCTCACCACAGAGACTCCTGGACAGACGCTGAGGGGTTGTCTAACAAACCAAAGACAATGTGACAATGAAATTCATGTTAAATTTAGTTTCAATCATATTGCAAAAAGAAACAATAACACTGAAATCAAATATGTGTATCTTCACATTTCAGGATAGAAACAATATGACATAATATCAGAGAAATTCTTCAGTCTCATTCATACAAATTCGTCGCCCGGCTGGCAGAAGGGCGTTAGCAAATGCTCTATTAGTAGAAGGGCATTAATAGTCCGGCTGGCAGAAGGTCGTTAGCAAATGCTCTGCAGAAGGGCATTAACAGTAAATTGCTTGTAACGTGACAACCATTGGCTTATTTCACATGAAATCAAAGTATTGTGATCTTTTAGATCCTTCTATCAGTACGTAGGCAAAAATATGGAATACGCCTATGCCCTTCTGCTTAGAGCATTTGCTAACGCCCTTCTGCTTAAAACATTTGCTAATGCTCTTCTGCCAGCCTGGCAATGAATCAATGTCTGTTAGCTAACAGAAATAAATGTCTATGAATGGGACTAAGCAAATTTTATCTCACAGGTGAAACACTTTTGGTTAAGCTGTCATTGCTGTAATATGTGAAAGTTAGGAGAAGTATGTGATCATGGAAATGGCACTTATTCATAGGCTGAATTTATGCAGGTTGGGTGAATATATGCAATCATTTAAATACACAGGTAATGATGCAAAATTTATCAATTTGCTGTATACATACGAATACGATACAAATTTCAAGAAAAGGTATTTTATTAGGGGAAAAAATAATGCCATATTTTGCGTGACAAAAAACACATTTATAAGAAAATGCGACAAAAACAGAACGGTTGGCATCTCTGATGATGTATGATAATTTTGAAAAGACATTTAACATGGTTGATGTTTCTTATTCAATGCTGAGTAATAATTGCTCCCCCACCCCCCCCCCAAAAAAATAAATAATAATAATAATAAATAGATAAATAAATAAATTAAAAAAAATAAATAAATGCAGAAAATTGACTCACCAGTGGAGGTACAGGTGTACTGCAAGCTCTCCCATCTCCCAAACCAAAGATGTCTGATGGCGTTTTGAACAGCTGCTTCATGAACACCGGAGTGTCTTTGCCTTCAGTTGGATTCCAGGTGGGGAAGGGGCTGAACTGAATGTTGGATGGCTGTTCATCATTGCTTTCTTTGATGGTGTCTGCTTTGGGTAATGCTGATGCAGGTTGATGGGATGTAATCACCTGGGAGCTGGGTGTGGATTGAATACTGCTGGGAACTACAGAAAAATCATCAATAACAAGCACAAAATGAACATTTTTTTTTAAGATTATTTATTTGCAGTCATAACTGAAATAATAATAATAATTGGTTCTTATAGTGCGCTATCCACAAAGTATCATAGCGCTTACACATTATTACTACCCCGGTCACTGGATACATTAATTCAACCCAGCACTTATAGTGCTCACTCTCCACTCCCTAGGGAGCATTCCCAGCCAGTCGCCATTTGACAGGCGCGCACATGCTAATCATTCAACATAAATATTCCCATCCTACCAGGTACCCATTTATACACCTGGGTAGAGAGCAGCGGTGTGGATAAAAATGCCTTGCTGAAGGGCATTCGTGCCGGGCAGTAGCTGAGCTTGAACCCACTACCCTTGGATTGGGAGACGAGCGATCTACCGCTCAGCCACGACACATCCATAATAATATGCATTGAATATTACAGGTAAATGACACATTATTTAACAAGTGGGATGTTACACGGAAGACATGATTTTTAAAGAAAGATGGACGGGATGGATTTTTTTGCTGCTTTCATCTTAATTTCATTTATCATCTGGGTTGTATTTTATTTCCTGCCTATGCAATAGCATAAACTTGTTTTCAATGAAACTTGTTTCCACTATATTCAAAGATATTTTTCCTATATGGCCCTAGCTTTTTCTACAGGTTCTAAGTTCAATTGCTTCGTACAATTACACACTTGCACTTGAACCCTTGGCATTTTACTCGGTGCCTGGAAGCTCGTAAAGTGAAAGATGGACCCAGGATACATTATTATGAATAACACTCAACATACTACGAGTCTTACTGTAGGATTGGTCAAGAGTTAATCACGTGATAAATCACAGTTTTGCCCAAGCAATCACCCGAGAAGAAAAAGTTCGGTATAGTTGATGGCGATAATACTTTTCAATTTTGCTGATCTGTTCAGTCCTTAGAGTCACAACACCTCATCAATATTTTTGAGTATGCATGAAAGTATATGGCACCCTATAGATAATACTTTTGTGACAGTATTTTTCCATAGCAGCATGTGCTAATGTACACGTGTTAAACATCCCTGATGTGCACCCAGAGTGGCCTGATGCTTTAAACCATATACACCAGTAGCTCAAGATTATTTTGTGAATTCAGGTCCAAATAACTTTTTCATAGTACATATTTTTCTTTGACTAGTTCCAGATGTGGAATACAGAGCAAATAATCACCTTTAGGTTTCAGGCGAAGAGACGTACTATCACTTCCTGGGCGATATGAATATGCTATCTTTCCTCAGCTTCGTTTTGGAAAGATAGCTACATCCAGATCGCCTCGAAAGTGAAGTTTGTCCCATCACCTTCACCAACAGTATTTATTTGCTTATTAGTATGATAGTATGGCATAAATCCTACCTCTTCTAATTCTTTTTGGTTGAGTAAAGAGTGGCGTGTTATCTGCTTGCTGGAATTGCCTCTCGTTTCTATCCCTTAACCGGCTAACTGGTGACTGGCCGTCAGGTGTGAAGAGGTTTGGTGTCGGACAGGAGTGACAGCTATACAGCAGTGGCCGATGTGGAGTCTGAACAGCATTCTGGAAGTGGGAAACAAAAGTAGAGCAAACTATCAAACTTAACACTGAGCATCGTTTCGCTTCTGAAATTCAAATAATTCCCGATTCCCGATATATGTTGCACTGTTGTTACAAATTAAATTGGTCCTGACTATGAATATCAAGTATTGTACTTTACATAAACCCGTGTGATGGCCTAGTGGTTAGAGTGTCCACCTCACCACCGGAAGGTCGCGGGGTTGAGTCCAGGCCGTGTCATACCAAAGACTTTTTTTAAAATGGTACCTTCTGCTTTCTAGCCAGGCGCTCAGCATTCTGGAACATTAATGTTATGCAGTGCCCGCTGGGAGAACAGTCTATCTGACTTAAGTGGCTACCCTGGGATAATAAAAATATTATCAAGTGAGGAGGTCAAGACTCAAGACACCATACTCAAAACTTGAAACTGCAGTGAACGGTTCACTTCCTCTTACTGAAGTCCTGTTTGCAAAAGATGGTGTATTACGGGAGGGGTGTTCAGGTCATGGCACGGGTTTTAAGGCCGGGTCAAATACAACACACAAAACTCTCAATATCAGAAGTGTACCACATGGTTTGTTGCTTCCTTTCTGAATATTAGCGATCCCAAGTGAAGAAATAGTTGGATATTTTCTGTGACACTACATATTTTGTATACATATGATGAACCCAGGGTTGGATGTACATGTAGTACCTCCAAAAGAAAATTTCTGCAAT
The DNA here is from genome assembly GCA_001188425.1 of Eucidaris tribuloides. Taxonomy (NCBI): domain Eukaryota; kingdom Metazoa; phylum Echinodermata; class Echinoidea; order Cidaroida; family Cidaridae; genus Eucidaris; species Eucidaris tribuloides. Next base: position 11,757 of record JZLH01S0014504.1, read on the forward strand.
TGTACAATTCAGGTAATGTTGTATACCAGCAAGTACTTTACACAGGGGCTCGACACTAGCGTGCTGGCCCTGGCCCGGGGCCACCTCATGGATGTCGGGCCACCACAAATTAAAAATAGGAGGTCTTGGTGCCGACATCGGGCAACTAAAATATTTCAAGTCGTACAACTGTGATTTGATAAAAATTAAATGACATTACCTCCTGCGTGTCAATTTTCTAAAAAGTCGCGTGAGCAAAGATGGCCGGCGCTTCTCCGTAAGAAAAGGAGATCGCTCGATATGACATAAGTGATCATAATTACGATGACTGCAAAACCCGTCACCGTGAGAACCTGCCATGAAAACTGGCACAGTTTTTATATATCCAAGAATTTATATTAAAGCACTGTTTAACAGTGTTCCAGTTAAAAAATCTGAGGCGCATGATTCTCCATGCTTACCAGTGTATCTGACATGGTCTAAAAATGACCAGCACTGCAAAAAATTGCAGTTTAAAAACGATGCATTAAGTGCTTTAACAGGAAAATCGTGAAGACCTTTCCAGCTTTCCCCATTAGACTGCTGTCCTTGCAGAATTTCCTTCGCTCGATAGAAATTAATATGCAATTTGAATCGACATATCTTGTACTTGAGTAACGCATAACTGTCCAAACTTTTTGTGTTCTAAAGGTGTATATTTGTCCATCCAAACCACTACCAGATATGGTCAGAAAAGCAAAGTTGACAATTTTTTAAATAGGCTTCCACACTGTTATATATGTCATTTAAGGCTGTTTTCAACCTAGCCTGACCGCCAGTCCATAATTCAAGAAAGGCCAAGAGTAATGCATATACTAACAAGCCCCAAAGACCAGTGTTCGGTCCTTTGTTTACATGGACATACTGAAGTTTGAAGACTACCACCACCTGCAGGGAAGTTGTAACTCCCTTTGAAAGAATTGTGGCTGGTCCCTGCCAAAACCTGAGCAATTGTTGACAGGTGTCTGAATTCAGATTGCCCATGTTAGCAAAGTGCACCAACAACTGGCCGTTGAGCTTGGCTTAGTTTTGATTACTCTTATCATTCTTGAATAATAGTTTGGCAGTCAGGACTAGTTCTAAAAATAAATTCTGGTGGCAATAGGGAGGTCGCGAGAGAGACAATTGGGAAAAGTCGGCCTGTATAGTACCATGTATCACCCATCCGGTACCAATATATTAGATTCTGCACTTTCGCTTATAAAATACACTCACTATTATATATCACTTTTGGATTTTTGGTTTATGGATGTTGTTTTTTCGTGACATTGTAACTACTATATGCAACATTGCAATTTAGGATTTGGAATATTATATGGTTTAGCTTTTCAGTGTTATTTTTATTTCGCCTCTCTGGCGGCAACTTATGTTTCTTTTCCTATTTTGCTTGCTTCTTGACTTTTTTTCCCTTTTCCTACTCCTCTGATTCTTTTCCTTCCCTTTTTCTTTTTTTTTTTCTTCTTTTCTTTTGTTTTGCTCCTCCCGCATTCATCTCCTGCTCCTCAGTTTATAAACTAGTCTATTTTGAAGGACAAAAATACTTTGTGATTATAAAGACTAATCATGTTACAAATAAAACATTACATGTTTGTTACTTATAAATTGGAGTGTAGGGTTGGAAAGAGAGTATCTAGACACCTAATTTGAAAGTTTTTCTGGTGGATATGCTTCCCAAAAAACTATGAATTGCTATATTAGTATTTTCATGAAAAATCAAGATTATGGAAGAAAAAGTAGTTGCTCTTTCTCTGGGTTCTGTTTGCCAACATTTGCACTGTTCTAGATGCAGGAGTCCGGTACTTGACTCATCCGTAAATCACATCAATCTCTGTTATGATAACCAGTTCATGTTCAGATGGTGAAGTGCCCTCAAAATTTTGAGAATCAATCCTTGGAAATGAGTAGCCCCCAAAACTTCAAAATAGCCCTGGAAAATGGAAAAGTAACCACTGAAATTTTCAAATCAATACAAAAAGTAGCCCCAGAAATGAAAAAAAAAAACAAAATCCTCCTGAGCTGATGAAAAAGAATATACCAAGCAATTAAGAAACATCATAAAGAGGTAGATTTTAAGACCCTTGAATTAATAACCTGGTTTATTGATATGAAACTAGACATACATTGTGTTGTTTATTTGATTTATTACACTGACACTATGGCAAGTACACAAAAAGAATCCAGATCATTCCCGATCAATGACATATTTGCCGAGAATCTAGGATTCTCGCCAGCATTCCTTTGCAAAATCTAAAAGTATTCCCGCTGTCTGGATGGATTCTAGGGCCCAAAGAGCCTATTTTTAGCTAAAAATTTTGTATAAATTTGGGCAGAGTAAAATGCTACAAATTATTAATGTTTCTTCTTTGTTTTTTGCGGCGGGCCACAAAATCAATTTCGGGCCACCAAAATTTATTTTTATAGATTTTATGGCCCCGAGCCGGCCACATAGAGAAAATGTTTATGTGGCCATGCTTACATATGTCCCACTTAGAATAGGATCCGAGCTAATTTCTTTTAATCGGGGGAATGAGATTAAATTTTACACACACAAACACAAACAAGCATGCACAGACAACTGACATACACACACATACACACAGAGACACACACAACACACACATACTGACAATCTGACACACACATGCTTTGAGGTCTATGCTGTCGGTGTATAATTAGCACAGTCATAAAATACAGAATTCACACTAAGTTTATGCTTATCTGATTTGAAAAGAGATTATTATTTGTTTGTGTGTGTGTGAAAATAAATGTTGTGTGTACAACCAGACAAATTGCAACTTCAAATTAATAAACTAAACCACTTTTGTACTTAGGCTTACCTCATGAAAGGACACTGCATTCCGTGCATCAGAATTTTTCATTTTTTCCACCGACCAGCTCTCCCTATCGAACCAGTCAGTATCAATTTGTCCCAGACCGCTGATGTCAATACCGCCATTCTGCTGCAACAGGGATGTGAAGCTACTAGCTTTGGCCTGCTTGCAAGACTTTTCACCCGTCTGGACGAATTCTAGTCTTCGTCGTCTCAGCTTGGCGTGCTTTGGACAGCCACCAGCGTGGTATTTGGAGGTCCCCTTTTCAGATTCCATCTTCGCACTATCTGACATCCTAGCACCTAGGCATACCACGAGATCTAACGCATAAGTCCATGATGATCCAAAGAATGGAGTCTCCCAGTGTGGCTGGTTCTATGGCGATCCAATTCCTGGTGTGTGGGAAAAAATGATTAGAAAACACATCATACAAATTAGCAGTCATGTACATGTACAGTGTTGAGCATGATCTATGGGTCTATGGGAAATGCAACATAGAGCAAATCAAACCAGGGTTAGCAATTTCCCGGGAAATACCTGTATTTCCCACCCAGGCGGGAAATACCTGTATTTCCCACCCAGGCGGGAAATACTGGGAAATACCGGGAAATACTGGGAAATACCTGGGAAATACTGGGAAATACGTGGGCGATACCTAGCAGTGTACTCTTGAAGTTGTGGTCAACTAAAAGGCCATTAATGCCCTTCATTTGGGCTCTTCTTACAGAAATCCACCTTGAACTGATGAATTTCAAATGCGAAGACTGTTAAAAACCTCTTTTCAATTTTGATAGTTTAATTCAATGTTATTTCACATACTTAGTGTACAGAACTACACCACATTATTCAGGTGTTACGGGATGCAGCCCTCATCTTGCTGAATATACAGGGACAAAATCAATATCTGTCTATGGGGTGTTTTAAGTGTTCTGGACTTATGGAACAATTCAGATATTTGCGATAATCAGACAAAATATTTCAGCAACATGTTTTGTGGATGTTTTGTTATGAATAAACATAAAGGTCACAATTTTGGTATTTAGAATGTCAACACGATGGCAGAATACTGTCAACCCTTTGAATTCTTGTCTTTAGATACAGCTCTTCAGCAGCAGGCTGTTAAGGGGTCTATTGACATTTAAGTGACTGCACTCAAATAAATAATGTATCCTACATGCTAGTCAACTTTGTCAACGCACTTGAATTAGGTGTTGGTACCTTAACTCATTCAAGATGAGTATTTTATGATAGTGGAGAGTTTTTCCAACAGAAGTTTTGAAACATGTCATATTTCAAATTATTATAAGGTCAAATGTGGCTAATTAATTTTATGGATCCTTATCCCATGATGTAGAGATAGTATGAGATAAATTAGTGCCTAAAGACAAAGTTCGTTTCCATTTTACATAGGCTTTTTATCTGAAAAATTACCAATTTGAGGACACCAAACAGGGTAATACATCTGGTGCAACTTGTCTACCATATTTCAAAATAGAATTTTTTCTATCTGTGTTAATAGGTGCTACCATCCAGGTTTGGCGGTTATCAAGGAAAGCAAAAAAAATGCACATACATTGTAACTAAAGGTTCAATTTCAGATTTTCCAAAAGTGGAACATGGCGTTATCTTTTGGTGTCCACCTTGTTTTCTGTAACAAATGTCCAGGCAGCAGAGCTAAGAATAATGGACCAGCAAATGAGATAACTTTAGTAAAACTTTCTTCATTTGAAGATTCGCCATGA
>JZLH01S0014508.1:0-11015 GCA_001188425.1 Eucidaris tribuloides
AAGACACCGCCCTTTCCCTGGTTGCATAATCATAACACGTAGGGTATCATTTGAAAGAAAATTAAATAATCTTTCCAACGATACCAAGCTTGCAATGATCATTTCTACGAAACGGGAGAAATAACCGATCAAACTCAGATTTCCAAACTTTTTTTGAGGAGTTTATATGGCAATTTCGTGAAAATTTACTGCCTGGGTGAAACATCCTCCGATCTTACTGATACTTTAGGATAATAATAGTCTATACCCAAGGAAATTTCCCTGAGAGTTTCAAGTCGATCAGAGAAAAAAAATATTTTTCGTCCCACCCTAATGTACACTGTATCTCTGATGACATCCTCAAAGAGTCTCATGATACAGGCAAACCCCAATATAACAAGAAAGTTGGGAGCCACATACAATCAGTACTTTCTTCACTACAGCTGATTGCTCAGTAAAGCACATGATAAAAACCCACAAATATGTGACTACATCTTACTAGATTTCTACTGGTACTGCAATAATATCTTTCTGGTTTTGCAAACATACAGTGTATCAACCTGAATTGACAAAAACAAGTCACTGAAATGTATTATGCTATGTAAAAGAAAGGGAAAACCCCCTCAAGAAGATTTTGTTTTCTACCTTCTCGACTCAGTGATAGGAAATTGCATGTGTGCCAGTAGTGTGGCTTTAAAAATGTGCTACTTGACAAAAGGTGCATTCACATTACAAATCTTCGCGAAGTTTGGCTTGATCGTTCACACTGGGGCAAAACTTGGAGAAGATTTACTTCCCGCGAAACTTCTGCGCATGTGGAAAGAATCAACATGTACGGAGATTTTGATACAAATTGATCAGGAATTTTGTTTCTGCGATGCTACTGTGTCCTTTACATTTCATATCTATTTTAATAAAAGTATACCAAGCTCTCACAAAAATTGAATGAGTTTGGATGTATGTTGCTGAGTACAAAACGCACGTAAATATCCGAGCTACATGTATACATGGTATGCTCAAGTCATAATGTATACTTCATGTTTGCGTACATGTACAGTGCGCATTTATGTCCCCACACCGGAAATGCGGTGAGGTTCACGGGATATAACTTCCCGAAGTTTGTGTTCACACTCAAAATGTCACAGGAAGTTTCTAGATGTTCGGGAAATTTCCTACAAAGTTGTGGGAAGTTTCGCGAGAAGTTTCGCAGGAAGTTTCGCGGGAAGTTTGTGTTCAGTGTTCACATTACCAAACTTCGCGAAGTTTGCTGTAAGTGTGAATGCACCTATATTGTACTGAACAACATCTTGTGAAAGGAGGTATTTGAGTGACTTTGAAACCATCACTTGTGTTTCACTCATGAACTGATGTAAGTTGAAGTCAGAGCATGCTACAACCCAATAAATTTACTTGGTTTAATATCTTTAGACTGTGAGTTTACCTCACTATAGCAGAAATTTTGCCATACATGTAGCTCACTGATTTTGTTGTATGGGACGTAGGGCTGGGACAAAAATTTGCCTGTTTAAATACCTTTCTGCCGATCGGTATTCGAGTACAACTTTAAATCGAATTGAATATTCATCCGATGATGAATAATGGTTAAAATACTGGCTTAAAGCCCAAGTTTAGTTTTGGGGATTTTTTGTTATTTGACAGCTTTTATGCACCAAAGTGTAAGCCCTGCAATAATAGATGGTGAATTGTCTTTAGTTTTTTTTTAATTAGTTAATGACAATCTCAGGGGGGACCCCCAAAATGTTTACTATAATAGCCATCTAAATGGGTTAAAAGGCTTTAAGTTACATGTGTTATACCTCATTTGAAAGAGAGACGCAGCTCTTCAGATGCCAGGTATAACTATATAACCTTTAACCCTTTAGATGGCTATAATTTGTAAACATTTTAGGCGGGCGTCCCCCGGATTTTTCATTAAATAATAAAAAAACAAAACTAAAGACATTCAGAATCTACATTGGCAGGGTTTATTGACTTTGGGGCATAAAGCCTTTAAAAACAAAATCCCACACTAACTTGGCTTTAAAGTAGTTGAAATTCAAATGTAAGGACTTCTTGGGTTACAAAGAAAAACTAATTTCAATATCAATAGTAGGTAAGGAAAACATTTTTAGCCATGTTTTTGAACCCAATATTATCATTTTCGAACGCGAAAATAACATCAAGACAGTGGAAATGGTGACCACGTAAATATGGCCATCAGCAGTCCATTACGTACCATCCCAGTGGAAATTTTTTTTGCGACACAACAAACACAGTTTAAAATATCGATTTTGAAAACAGAAATGGCAGATTACGTCAATTTTAACTCTGATTCTTTTCCTTTGCTGAAATTCTATTTTTCTGAAATTGCCGTCATGCCATTCGAAAACTAAATTCTATCTATGCCTATTGAAGTCTTGATGTACGATCGGTCGCTATTGAACTATGGGCGCTGCTACTGTCGCACTTACCCACCATACCAATGATATCCATGCAATGGAGAACCAGCGGGGACTTGGCTGTTGATGGCTGCATTGGATTGTAGGCACACTTCACCCGAAGGTGGAGGCGGTGAGAATCATTATGCGTGAAACAATCGTCTTTTATTCAATGTTTGTGTAACAGTAAAAAGTGCCAGATTTAATTTGCAATGCGGCGGTAAAACAATCACTGTTCGTTTGGGGTTTCTGTATTTTTCTTTCCATACTAGATAGACTCCTTAGTCCTTGTACTTGTGCATTGCATTCTGTTGTATTCCCAAATATTTGATAATTTGATACCCTTTCCGCTTGAATATTTGATGTCAAAAATCGGTATTCGTCCCAGGCCTAATGGGAGAGCGAAATTACACACAGGTGTATGAAAGAAAAATTGGGACCCCAAAATACACCTCATTCAAGCAAGGTCCTTGCCATATCCATGCTTGCTACAAAAGGGGTTTTCTGGTCTGACTGCCAGACCATCATTCTGGAATCAACAGCCAAACCTCCACTCCACAGACGGCCCCAGCTTCGCACAGGCAGAGTCTGAAATTCAGAATAGGGGTTGGCCTGTATAAGTAAAATCACTGACTTGCAGACTTGCTGATCCACTGTAACTGTTATAATCGATTGTGTTAGTATCTCAATTAAGTTCAGGTTTAATTTTCAGGAGTCTTTTGTGGCTGGAGAGTTAAATGACTTTACAGGTTTGGTTATGATGGAAAAGGAACTCCTGTCAACTTACCAAGTAATAATGACAATGACATTGTCATCAGGAATACGGTGAGGTTCAGACTCGGCCAAGACCTCTGTGACATAGTAACTCTAGTTGACTTCTTTTGACACCTCAAACACATGTTGATCGTCATAGTTTCAGCACTATATCCTCCATCTGAATGCTGCCTTGTGTTCAATCTACAGTTTGCCTCCATAGTAATAGCATAACGAGCATGTACCACAATATCTACCCTTGTAGTCCCACGGGAAGGATATTGTGTTTGTTTGGCATGTATCACGGTTTGGTACTCCGAAGATTCACACAGTTTTATGATATTGCTTGTGGAGAATTACTTGCTGACTGCATCGTCTACATGTAACTTCCTTCACACATTGTTTCTCACTGTCTCCTGTTGTGAGAGGTCATCTGCAGGAATTACACTGTATGGAGAAAGACACGAAGATACAGGTTAGAATCACACCAACTATGTAAGTGGTCCTGAACAGAGCTGTAAATACGGACCTTATACACCCAACAGTGTAAAAAACAGGCCACATTTACATACAATTTTACATTATGGGTTGAATTATTATATTTCATCATATAGTTTATATGTAAAATCTAACGAAGAATAGATATCCCACTACAGTTCGGCCTTGATTAACCGGCCACGTTGGGACCAGTAGCCATCAGGATAAGTGATATGGCTGGATAAAAAGAGAGATAATGCACAAACACAGTGTGAGGTAATGTATGCCATAAGTTTTCTTTTATATAATTCTGTTTTTATTATAACAGATTAAAGTCAATTACAAAGTTTACAAATGATTGTTAAGTGATTGCAAATCACATAAACACAAATTGGTTACACAAAAAAGATAAAATAACAACAATAATAATACAATGTAGAATAACCCCTACCCACTTATCCACCCCCCCCCCAAAAAAAAAAAACGAATGTGGCAACTGGCAAAGTGATGACTTAATATCAGTGTTCTAAACAGAGTTAGATGATTTGGTAAATACTGTAGACAAAACAAGATATACAAGCTATGATTATAAGGTGATTTCCCAACAAATATTGATAAGGTTAAAAGACATACATGTACTGGTTATCTAAGACAACATAATTATGAAGTTTCTTAAACGAACAAGTATATCAAGGAAACTGAGGTACAAGATGCATGACAAAATATGAGATCTGATGTCTACAACCTTACAACTGAAATGTATACCATAAGTTACAGTTGTAAAGTCAAAACAACCCACACACCATGTGCAATAATGCAACAGACCCCAACAGACCACACACATGTGGCACTTCATTTACTGTCCACCCACCCGATTTCTGAGTGCACTTCTGATAAAGGTGTATCAATTACACATATGACTGATAAGTCCATTGTCCGGATAACAGATGGCTCCGGTTAACTGATGGCCGTATAATCAAGGCTAAACTGTATTAGTATTTGAGTAAATCCATGAAAATGTCTACCATAAGCCAAATTTAAATAAATAACTTGCTTTTTCTATTTAACATGCTATATGCAGATGTTACTTCTTTGTGTTTTTTGACCAAATATTATTATGTTAAATTGACTAACAATAAATTAAATTAAACATAATATTAAAGATTTTGTTTATCATTCATTATTTCCTCAAAACCTTTTCATTAAAAAATCTATTTACAATGATCAAACACTGAGGAATTACCAAATTGTGAAATCACTGAATACAAAAATAACTTAAGGTCAAAGGTCATTGCCCCATCTGTCACAATTTTGGGGAACTAATCATTGTGTAGGATGAATAATGTTTATATTTGAATAAAATTTTGTGATTGTCATCTCTAGATGGGCATGGATCATATCTACCCTGAACTAATCTTATTTTGAAGATTTTAAAGATATCAATACTTTATTCTTGTCTTGTCTATCACAAATCACTTCTATCACACAAATTTACACATGTGGAACAAAGGCATCAAGATTGTCATTAGAATTACAAAAATAATTTAGATTCCGCAATAATCTAAACTAGGGCTGAGTCTTAATGTTCGTTTATCGTTTACACACCTGTTAGAGGGTGTAAACGTTTACAAATTTTTGTGTACATGTGTAACAAGAGATTAAACTTAAATTTTAAGTAGAACTTTTTAGAGTGGTATTAAACTTAATATTAGCATAGAGATGGTGATTTTCCCCTTCAAAAAATGGTCTTTTCCATTTCTGAAAACCTGTAATTGGTGATCCGTGTAATCGCGGATCACCATAAATTTTTTTCTTCTTCTTTATTCGTGTTTCTTTCTGGTCACTTTTTTGTGCACGCGATATCTTGAGAACGCTGAGAGCAACCGTTTTATAAATAGCATAGCTATTCGTGTTTCTTTCTGGTCACTTTTTTGTGCACGCGATATCTTGAGAACGCTGAGGGCAACCGTTTTATAACATAGCATAGCTATTCGTGTTTCTTTCTGGTCACTTTTTTGTGCACACGATATCTTGAGAACGCTGAGGGCAACCGTTTTATAACATAGCATAGCTATTCGTGTTTCTTTCTGGTCACTTTTTTGTGCACGCGATATCTTGAGAACCCTGAGGGCAACCGTTTTATAAATAGCATAGCTAGATCCCGTGTCAATATTTCAGGAATATCCTCCTGTCAATGTCTGTGACATCAATTGTGACGTTAAAAGCCAAAATTTGGACTAAAGTATGTCGGTATTTCGGTATATATATCGATTTTTAATATTTTAATTTGTCGGTTTTCCCGGTATCGCTATATATCGACTTTTTCCAATATTCCGTTTTTCTCCGATATTTTCTTCCATATATCGACAAAATATCAACATCCATTTGCAAGTCATGTTATATTTATTCTTTCATTCCAAAATAAATTGCCTCCAAAAGGGATATTTCTGTGAATATCCATGCCGAATTTGCCGATTGCGGACCGCTTTCACATGCACAGACATGTTGCATGTGACAGCATGTCGCATCAAAATTCGCAACTCAATTCTTGCCGACTCTCATGCACCACGGAGAGATTTGAGGCTTTTGACTATCCTGTCACTTACCGTTGAGGGGGTATGTCAAGAAGGTGGAAATAGCCGACCGCGTAGTTTTGCGATCTCATGTTTTTATTGTGAATGCAAGGCTGACATGCGGAGGAAAATTTCTTTTGTAAAGACGTTATAATCAGTATTTTGGTGAGTCAAAGAATTTATTGTTCTTGTTATTTTTTACCAATGATAATGGTATGTTCTTGTAACAAATACTTTAACCTATACACTGTACATCGTTTCAACTGTCATACGTTCGGTCAATTGACTGATGGTTTCAGTCCCACACATTGTCATCGGTGTTGTGCATTTACTCCCAATGGCATCAAATCAATTTGTGCAGTTGCCTGAGTCGGCATGCTACCGGTATTCCGAGTTTTAATGGTATTTTTTGAGCGATATTGGCATACTGAAAATTTGTCATACTGACATTCTTTAAGTTGGACTTAGCCAACATTCGCGATATCTCAAGCCAGCAGTCAACTAAAACAACCAATATCAACATTGTTCAAACTGGGAATAGCATTTTCAAAACCTACAGTACATGTATATGCCAACTGTGCAAAATTCCAAGAATATTGAGCAATGCAAGTTTAGTAGTTTACCATTGCTAAGGACATTTAACCCTAGTAACTACCAGCATGGCCGAGATGAAAGAACTCATAGAACAAGTAAAAAGTGACAGTGAGGCTATGGATCTCCACTCGAATGTCAGCAAGACCAAATTTATGAAAATTGGCCCAGATGGCAGTCAACAAACCCCTGCTGGCTGATGGAAAAGAGGTTGAGTCCGTCATTCACTTCAACTTTATTGGTTCACTCATCACGAATCAGGAACGCTGCAAACAAGTAATACGTACATGTATGTAATACATGTACGTAGCTTGTACGTAGCTTGGGGGTATCAGCGAACAAATCGCATACGCGATCCGAGGAACACTTTTCAGCGAATTTTTCACGGTTTTAACCATTTTGACGACGAAATATGGATGGAATCAGGATTGGCATGACCGACGTGGGTAGTAGTCTGAGTGATTTTTCACTCTCGTAAGCAGGGTTGGCAATTTCCAGGGAAATACCTGTATTTCCCACCTAGGTGGGAAATACCAGTTCATTTGGGCTCTTCTTACGAAAACCATCTTCAACTGATAAATTTCAGGTGAAAAGACTCTGAAAAATCTCTTTTCAATTTTGATAATTTAATTCAGTGGTATTTCATATACTGTCCAATACATACATGTACAGTATTACACTGTACATTATTCAGGTGCTATATTGTGGGGTGCAGCCCTCATCTTGCTAAGGTCAAAATCAACATCTGTCAATGGTAGACGGCGAGTTGTAATGTTCTTAAAATTTTCTGTAGATTTAGATTTTTTGTGCTATTTCCCCTATTTTGGGGGTGCTGAACACGAATCCACTTGTTGCCATTTTTCTAAATGACGTCTTCACCCGTTGCCATGGTAACGAAATATTTTCTTTAAAACAAAGTGTATTTCTCATTAAATATCATAAAAACAAGATGTAAATGGCAAAATATATCAATTTAAACACATTTCTTCGATTGATGTAAAAATTCTCATCTTCCGATGTCATAGTTACCTCATAACAATGACGGTTGCTATGGAAACGGCTGAATTTTGAGAAAAATAATGATATTCTCAGGAAAAATTATAAAAATATGATGTAAATTTAGGAAAAAATAATCATTAAAATCTCATAACACAACTATCCGCATTTTTTGATAATTTTATTAGCTTCAAGTCACATCATTCATGTTGCCATAGCAACAACATGACAAGAACTGCTTCTAAAAGGAAAAAATGACTAGCATCTCGTTGAAGAGGGAATTTAACAAGAATAGTTGGGAAAGAAACACACTAGCTTAGTCAGCTTTTTGACTTTCTGATCACGATGTAGGTCGACTTTTTCAAAGACAGATTATATCAGAATCTTAATTATTTATGGTCATAGTTACCTCCCAATTTGACGGTTGCCATGGAAACGCATGCCTAGATTTGGAGAAAATGATGATATTTTCATGCAAAATCCTGAAAACATATGACGTATATGTATTTTTTTTTAAGTATTTGCATTTCCGGTTTACAACATGAATATCAGCAATTTTTGATAAATGTGTTCAGGCCACATCATTTCTGTTGCCATAGCAACAGCATGATAGAAATGTGTTTTTAATGGTAAAAAGAGTATTTCGTACAAAAAAAAATCCCCCCTCCCAAAAAACAAATGTGTAAAAACTTGTGCTTAGTCAGCTTTCTGACTTTCTGATTACGATGTACTTTTGAAAGTCTGATTCAATCAAAACTTTTATTATCCATGGTTATGGTTACCTCCCAATATGATGGTTGCCATGGAAACGACTAATTTTTGAGAAAATAATGATATTTTTATGAAAAATCATGAAAACATAACATATTTTTTCAAAGTATTTGGATTACAGATTAACAAAATGACTATCAGCAATTTTTGATAATTGTGTTCATGCCATGTCATTCCTGTTGCCATAGCAACAACATAAGAACTGGTTTTTAATGGAAAAATGAGTATTTCATCGAAAAATAAAATAAATCAAATTTATAAAAACTTATGAGTTATTCAGTTTACTGACTTTCTGATCACATGTACCTTTTAAGTCTGATTACAATTAAAACCTTAATTATCCATAGTCATGGTTGCCCATAGAGTGCGGTATAAATAATCCAACTCTATGTGGTTACCTCATAATATGATGGTTGCCATGGAAACGCCTAAATTTTGAGAAAATGATTATATTTTCATGAAAAATCATGAAAACATGTAAACAAGCATTACACGTTAACAACATGACTATCAGCAATTTTTGATAAATGCGTTCATGCCACATCATTTCTGTTGCCATAGCAACAGCATGATAGGAATGGATTTTTAATGAAATAATTGTATTTCATTAAAAACACACAAAAAACAAATGGTTATGGTTACCTCCCAAAAATCTTAAGAGGGGTGATATCCGTCAAGTGAAGTTTTGCCTTTCAAGTTCCATTTTTTTAAACTAGCCAAAGAGCATCCAATACAACAAGCGGTGGGTGGGGCAGACGACAAAAAGCATTTTTCTTTGCCATTTTTTCTTGTTTACTAGCCAGACAGTTTCAGATCAGGAATAGATACTAAGAAATAAGGATAAACAGGTAAAGATGTTCAAGTATTTAATATTCTTGGACAAATAGAGGTTAAACTTGATCTAAATTTGATTGAAATAATTATCCATAATATAATTCAGAGTGAGTTTTGTTTGATTTCTTGAAAATATAAGTTATAAGCATTGAAAATAAACACAGCAAAAAAAGTAACTACCCCCCTTTTCAGCACTACCATAACTTTTTAACAAAACAAGTTTGTGCATTAAACAATTTTGTTGTGGCAGAGTGTTCCTACGCTACAGTTGACTAACTTCTGTGTTGAAAATTGTTGTATTGTCCTGTTGGGTCATGATGACATGATCAGTGCATAAGGTGAATAAATGCCACTTTTAAAAGTCACTATGCAGTCATCTTTTATTTGCCAAATAATGGTAAAATAATGTACCATTTTTCCTTTATTTATAAATGTGCTCACTCAGCCTGTCCATGGTTACAAAGCCTCTTTATGTTCGTACAACACGTAAGTATACATTTTGCTGAAAAAAATCGATTTAAATTTTTGCATTAATTTAATTGGATTTTACAATTTCAAAATCGAGACAAGGGTGGACATTTTTTAAAATTGCTCTCACCGAAGCGTAACAAATATGCCAAAAAGTCTTCAAGGAGGTATGATGAGGATCAACGAAGATTGATTTATACACATACACATAGACGATTAATCATTTCACTAATAAACTCAATACTACCAAAAAAAAACCCCCCAAATGACCTTGTGACTTTTGAAAAAGTGATCTTCCTCTTGCTTTAATATAGTGTCACTCATGCGTGACTTGACGGCAGTCACATTTCTCACCAGAAGTTAGTCAATTAGTGCAGGAACATCCTTGCAAATTATAACAAGACATTTTCTGTTGCTCAATCTACCGCTCTTTTTTAAAGTGTATAATATTTCGAAAATAAGGGTTAGTTACTTTTTGTTGGTTTGCAAAATATCTTCACTGATACTTTTGAAATTTTACAAAAAAAATGAGCGATTTGGTGCACATCAAAGGTAAAATTCTCAGAATTTCGAATGAAAGATAAACAAGAATAGTCTTCAGATATGGTGAAGTAAATCTCATAAATATAAGCAATACAAATGAAGAATATTTTGAACATTTACATTGTAAAAGTTGACTGTGTTTATTCTAAAATAGTACACAAGTACACTAACAAATGGGGAGGGCTAGAAAGGGGTCCCCTCCCAGGATGAGAAAATTTGACATATTTATTTAACACCCAAATTTTTTTGTTATAGGATCATTTTAAGACCAAAGAATACATAATGTTAACAATGACTGCATTTGAAAAGTGGCTAGTTTTTTAGACTGTTTATGTTGAAATAAAATAGAACTTGGTACAATAGAATTGGTGTGATTAGTGAGGGTTTAGAAAGGGGTTCCCCTCCGAGGGTGAGGAAATTCGACATTTTTAACTTCGAGAATATAGACTTTTGGCCCAATTTTTATGCATCATGTATAATATTACTTCTTTACTGCAGTTGAAAAATGCATACAAATTTTTGACTACCCTCTCTTGTCAAAAATATTGCAACATACACTATAACGCATACATTTTAAGTTGAAGGGGTCTTT
>JZLH01S0014515.1:2922-25155 GCA_001188425.1 Eucidaris tribuloides
CAAAATGCGCTAGGATTTCCATAGCGCGGGGACTATCTCACGAGTATGTATACTGTTGAAATAATCCCCACCGCCGTGAAAGCGAGCGCCGATTCTCGTAGCGCGGGGACTGTTCCGCGAGTATACTATACTGTTGGAAAAATCCCCACCGCCGTGTAAATACGTGCACGAATCCCATAGAGCGGGGACTATAACACGAGTATATTATAGAATCTAGCGAGTGCAACAGACCGTGAAAGTGCATCCGAACTAAAGTCAACTGATCTTGACTCGATTTCCTGTGTATTCTGGTAGGTCCGATACAATTAGTCCCCACTTGAAACTACAGTAAGGTGTGGGGACTATATCACGATTATGCCGAAATCTGCATGAGGTCAACATTATTAAGGTCATTGAACTTTGCAGAAAAGTGACATCCATCTGTGAATTCATCTAGAAAAAGAATAAAAATGAGTGACATTGAAATCAGTAATTTTGAAACACTCACTATGCCTGCTATATTATTGATAGCATAATGAGTGTACCAAAATTACTGTTAGTTGGCAGGAACTTGTTCACATTCAAGAGTATTGATCTTAAACAGAGGTATGTGCTCTTGGAATATTTTCAATTTTTTTGTAAATGTCGTTTGATCTTATTGCATACAGTACTGTGGTTAAACCGAAAGAACTGAAATGGTAGACACTGCGTGTCGTTGCTATTGAAAGTTCAAAACATAATTCTAAAAAATGTGACCTTTCAGTACATTTAATGAAGCAAAGGTATTTTATTTTGGATAATTTGTGTTTGTCATTTGTAGACATGGCTCTGTCAGTTTTTCAGTATACAACAGAAGACCTTGTCTCTGAAATACCACCCAGAGAGAGCCAAGCCAAGGAACATCATAGCAAGGTAATCAAATACTTAAAAAACATATTCATGTAATAGTAATACTGAATTTGTTGATTGTAAATAAATGATGTAAGTTATTTTGATTTTCAAAAAGTACAATCTACAGAGATACTTCACCAATTTCCTTTTTAATTACAAAGAAATATTAATTACATTCATGATTATTAATGATGAATCAACTGAGTATTTTGAACATACAAACGATGCCAGTAAGCCAGTGTATACTTGTGGTCAATCTGACTAGTTATGCTATCAATCTTTCATAAGCTATAGCATTTCCACTCTAGACATCAGAAAACAATGTCAAACCAACTGAAAATTGTTTAGAATGACGTTGTTGTTTTGAAGTGAACAGATATAACTATGTATATGTGGCAAAAAGTCGGCTACATTGATTGCATTTTCATTAAATTTGGAACTGATGTCTGCTATAGGTTTTGGTGGTGTTGCTGCCATTATTGAACTGTCTTTTACACTGGGGTTAAAGGTCAACCTGACACTGACAGATAAATATTTGTAAAAAATATATGTATATATATTATTAATGCAATAACTTAACCAGTTATTAGTCGATACTGTCAAGTGTCAATACATTTCATTTAATATTGGTTTGGAGGTTTATGGTTGGACTTTCTAGGTTCTTAAAGATTGTGTCAGGGATGTGCAAGTCCATTACTTCCCTTCATTATCAATACCAAACGGCAGTTTAGTACTTACAAATGGTGTGTTGAAAGTCTGAGATCCATACGTCATGAATTTGTTGTTTTTATGAGAAAAACTAATATACGAATATGTTAGCTAGAGATGTTGTTGCTTCTGTGAGTTTCAATTCATTTGCTTCAAACGGCGAATCACGGGTTACGTGTGTCTTCCGTAGCAATAGCCGAGCGCAGCCCTCTGGATTGGTAACGCTATCCACCTGCACCGACCGTTGGCTAACGGCTGATCGGACCATTTTGGAACGGCACGTGCACGTTTGACGTCACAGATTTTTTTAAATTGCTCCTGAGTAAATTGAAAAAGGATGAAGTTTAACTCTTAACGTGCCGAAGTCGCAGATCTGCGACAAGTAATACACATGAAGTCCATAGAGGTTAAAATCCTCTGGCACGTTAAGAGTTAACTGTCCAGATTTTCACCAAAACTCAATATTTTACCCCAAGTCTCTATGAGAGGTGTTTATTTACATTAATCTTCACATTGGATATGATTTCAGCTGATTTCATTCATATAGATGTTTTTTGACGTGCAAATCAATGACACAATCTTTAAGGAATTGAAGGGTTTCAAAGTATTTTAAATTTCTGATACAGGTCTAACAACACACACTCAAAAAATCATTTTTTTTACTATATATATCAAAGGTATCCACTGCCTTTAAAAGGTGAAGTAGATTCTCTTGCTTTCAGTCGATTTCAATTTTTTTTTAAAAATAGAGATGAGCAACTGTTGTGAATTCACTGAGTTGTATTGATGATTAAAAGATATTATGGTTCAACTGATATCATTGCAGTTTGATGAAGAATTACAGACCAGATGGGATGATGCAATGGACAAGGGTTACTTCCGTTATCAGCTTGGTGACTTGACAACCAAGATTCTCCCAGGCCCTCATCACTATATTGCTCAGGTATCTGTCTCCTTTATTTTTCTACAAATTCTCTCTGTAGAAACTTTAACTGCAGCTAGCAATTGAAATAAAAATAATTAACTCCATTATGAATATAACTTCTTTAATTTATTGCCAAACTGTTAATTTTGTTATTTTATGTTCTACAAACATTACTTTGTAATGATATTAATGATATTGGCAAGTTACAAATTTGTTGGGAGAAAGTTTTGATTTGATAACTGCAGGGGTGTTGAACAGGGTTGTCACCAGAGTGATTTTAGAACTGGGTAAAAAGTGATTGCGAAGCATAGTGAGCGAAGTGAGCGGACCTATCGCCCCTCACGATCGGGGGTCCAGGAGCAGGGGTAAGAAATTTGTGCAGGTCAGCAAGGCTGAAATTTACAGTGAGTACCGGGCGGAGATTTTGAGAGCAGGGTAGCTCTGCCTGGTGCCGCCCAGCATGGTGACAACACTGGTGTTGAGTCTGTGTTTAACTTTGTCCCTCAGTATATTGCATAGTGTTTGTAAGACTATCAGTCCAGCTGGACAATGACAAGTTGTCATAGAATATAGCAACAAGATACTGTACAAAGTTTACATGAACAGTGCTGATTATTACAGTTTGGCACACACTTTTCAGGGAAGTATAATTCTTTAAATAAATGTCAATTATAGAAACTGGTATGCATCATTATTTTCTATGAACAATCTTGAGTATTTGTTGTGATTGCTTTCATAATCAGAATTTTACGTTTATTTTGCTTCTAACAGCTTAATGTAAAGAGAGCCACAGAGAGGCGGAAACCACAGGAGATCAAGTCAACTAAACAGCCATTCAACCCGGATCAATTCAACTTCACTAAAATAAGACAACATGAGGTAAGATTCTTCAACTTTATTCATTGTTAACCTGGCTCAGAAATGTGTGTGGACAATGGCAGTACCAGGTGCAGTGTATCACAGCTGGTTGTTTCTAACAATAGGAGAACTGCTGTTGCCATTGAGTTATGGTTTGGCTATTGCCCCCACATATTTCCAATCCAGTTTGACATCCTCACTTTTGCTCTCTACAGTCAGGCAGCAGCATGCCAAAAAACCTTTTATTCAGAGTGTATGCATGCGTGAATGTGCCATGCATATCAAATGAGCTGTAACATATTATTTTCAAACCCCAAATAAACTTTGAAAATAAGTTTTATTTGTTTAATATATCATTTTAATGGAAATATTTCAAACTTTTCAGCTATATATTTTATTTTGATATTTTCATTGTTTTCAAGTGTGTAAATGAAGGTTGAAATATGACGTTAAAACAAAGTATTAATGAATTTTTGAACAATTGAAAGTCTAGTTAAATATCCTTGCGTCTCACAAATATTCATAGCAGATTAAAGAACAACTATTCAGTTTTCTTTCGAAGTAATTTATTTAGCTTTTCAAGTTTTAATACAGTCAGGAACTAGCAAAATGCCACATGAGCACATAAATGCAGCAGAAAAAAATATGAGAAAACATTCATTGGATGCTGGGGTTTTCTACTTCACTGGATTGGCCAGAGAGAATACAAAACAAGCCCACTACATTTTTGGGTGCACATCAAGGTTACCACAGTGGGTGGCGTTGTTTTGATTTGAATTACTCACTACTGGTGGACTCGGCCAATCACAGTCCTGGAATGCAGAAATCTATGGTCATATTTTGCATTGTTGTTATGTTTTGGTTGTTCTTGACTGTATTAAACCATAAAAAGCAAAACAAATGAAATAGAAAGAAAGCTGAATAGTTTCTCTGTACAATGATGGATATATAAGGGAGACGCAACAAGATTCAGCCAACATTTGAGCGTGATAAACAGAAAAGAAAAATTCATTTTTGAATCACCTTTTTAACCTTACGTTTTATAAATTAATCCTTGGTCAAATTGATGATACACATACAGTCATAAAGTTTGAAGTGTCTTCTCTGTTGTCATGCTGGTCTTTTTATCATGCGCCATTGTGATCATGAATTAATACAATTTCAAAAAGAAGTGTCTCAACTCATTAAGTAAGCAAAGCACACAGTGAAGTCTTGTGTGCTGAATAAATTCCAGCTTTTGCCTCATTATCTCTGGGTGCTGTAGTCTGACTGTTTAGCACTTCTTTGGTTTTGCTTTTATGTGAATGTTTGAAACCCGACCAACCATGTTATGTACTTCAGTAATTCTATCTGTCACAATTGCTCATTCTTCTAGATTCTAATGGAGTTGCGTCCAAGGTTAACCGCTGCTCCCCCACTGCAGAATGGAATCTCCCACTGTGCCAAGGATGAACATGATGAGGAGAAGGGTGAATCCATTGAAAGCATGGGTGGTCGACATCTTATCGTCATTAATATCAGTCCTCTTGAGTACTGTCATATATTGTTGGTGCCTCAAATGGAAGCATGCCAACCCCAGGTGAGAAAAATTGCACACACTGAAAAAAACAGTATTGATTAATAAATGAATAAATAAGTAAATCAATAAATGAATTAATACATCAATAAATAAATGAATGAATAAATAAATAAGTAAACAAATACTGAATTAATAAATTAACCCGTTTGCTACGGGGACCGGATGTGCCCTGTGTTAACTCTATGGGATTTTCAAAATCTCGAAGGCAAGGGGTTAATGGTTAAAGCCCAAGTTTAGTTTGGGGATTTTTTGTTTATTTGAAAGCTTTATGCCCAAAGGTCATATCACACCAATAACAGATTCTGAATGTCTTTTGTTTTTGTTTTTTGTTAATTAATGAAAGAATTCTCGGGGGGGGGGGCGGGGGCGGGACACAAGAGGAATTTTTTACGGTACCTCAGGAGCATTTTCGGCACTATATTTTTACATTATAGCATCCAAAGGGTTAATAAGGTGTTAAGCGTTTATCCAAGTTATAACCTCATCAGAAAGAACAGACTCTGCCTCTTTCTGATGGAGTATAACTTGGACTTACACTTAACACCTTATTAACCCTTTGGATGCTATAATGTAAAATATAGTTGAAAATCTCCGGGGTACCGAAAAGTCTTGGGGGTACCCCCCAGATTTTTCATTAATAATTTGAAAAAAAACGAAGACATTCAGAATCTGTTATTCGTGTGATATGACCTATGGGCAGAAAGCTTTCAAATAAACAAAAAATCCCCCAAACTAAACTTGGGCTTTAAATAAGTAAGTAAATGCAAACAATACTTTATGAATGAATTAAACATATAAAAAAATAAAAAGACAATTTTCAAAATGGTAATAATTCATAATTTCCTATAGTTGTAATTTATGTTTTCATTTCCACTAGTTTTCTGTACACATCAAAATACAAGGAGGGCTGCTTTAATTCTATTTTTTTTTTTTTACTGTTTGAAGGAAAGTAACAGGTTGAAGTGTACAAACCCTAAAATGCCATCAGAATTTGAAGTATATACCAAGGCTGAAAGGATTTATTTTGAATTTCCTCAGCTGAAGATAAAAGAGGTTGTCTTTACTGACATTGCATTAAAGTAAATGTCACCATGTTAGAAGGTTAATCCATGTAAAAGAATACATTAAATTTTCCTCTCATAGTGATTTCCAATTCTATTTTCTGTGACAAGGAAACATTCAATCACCAAACGTTCACTTCAGGGGTCTTATACAGTGCCCTTTTAAACCATACTGGAGACTGCTTCCAAACCTGTCATTTCCGTTTGTGTTATATTTAACCAATAAAGTTGTTGTAAACTCTATAGTTTGTGGCAGTTTGGTTGTGTTACCTCATACAAAACTGAATATCAATATTCATAGGAATTTGACTATCAAGTTGATTATTTTTGGCCATTTGTAAAATATAAAACTTTGATGGTACAAATACTCTTCTATACAAACAGAACAGTTGTATTTTTGCATGTGAAGAAATACCAACACATACCAGTAAGTGCATAGTGTGTACCATTCTTTCAACCCTAACTGTAGCTAGGATGTGCAGTTTGGTACATTATTGTCAGATATTATGTTTTCTGTTTATGTCACCAACATATCAACAACTACAATGTAGTCTCTTAAAATTGATTATTTATTCCATTTAATAATAAGTTTATTGAAATATATGAATTGTAGTCTTTCAAGATAAACTGCTTTTTACATAACAGCCAATGTAATCATTATTATCTTCTCCAGATTGCTACAAGAGAAATGATCCAACTTGGTGTTGAAACTGTTCTTCTCAGCTCCACTAGGTTTGTGCTAAATACCATGTTTCATCTTGCTGGTGTATGCCGCTCTATCCTTTCTTCTCTCATCTGATCTAGTGTCTCTGTAAGTTTCCTTTGATACTGACATCATAATTTCATTCAATAAGTAGGCTTGTTTGTAATATTATTACAAACATTAAAGCCCAAGTTCAGTTTTGGTAAATGTAAAAATGAAATTCTTTGCAATTATGTTTTTAGATACACCTATATGATCTATAAATACCCAGAAAATTGTTCGCTCTGAAACTTCCCCCTTATTGAAAAATTACTTAAAATGTAAAATCTTGGGGTTCCCCCCAACATTCCCATATAGGTAATGCTCTTCTTAAATTTAAACATTATAATAAGCCACTGTAAACAATTTTCAGTAAGTTTGATGTTGTTTTCTTTGTGACAGATTGACCAAAAATTTGTCTGAGCAACCAAAACTGTACTTGGGCTTTAATGTAATTGATGTAAAAGAGGGACTTTCAATACATTTTGGTGCAGTACTATTGAAGATAAACATTACTAGGGATGGAAAGTAACGTACTGCTTTCAGTTTGCATCACCCATTATGTAATTGATCAGATTTTTCAATAATATATAATGTGTTTGTACATTTCAGTAAAATTTATCCTCTACCAAGTCGTTTGCTGTCATCCATTCTGCAATGTTTCTTCATCTTTGTCCAAATGTGTTGGCAGTCGTTTGTTCTGTCTGGGTGTACCAACATAATTTTCATGTCAATAAATTTGTGTACGTGCTCTGCCTTTGAGGAAGATCCTGTAATTATCCAAATATTAGGCCATGTGATATAACATGTATATTGCAAACCCATGATACCTGTGAATTCACAGACCACTTTATCTTAGCTCATCAAGTACTCATTGCATAACATTGCATAACAGAAAACTGGATCCATATTTGAAGAGCTTAGTTCCAAAAGGTGCTAAATCCAGTTTTCACCAAAAATGAGTTGTTATCATCAACAAACTTGCCAACTACTGATCTAGTTATAGTGTAAAATGTGAACTGAAATTCCAAGATTATGTACGAATTATCTCGGATGTAAGTTTTATTTTCCATAGATGCATGTACTAACTCAGGCAAAGAAATGCATTTTTCTCCAAAGTTACTAAAATGGATTTAGCACCTTTTGGAAAGAAGCTCTTCATTTGATCTTTCAGTTCCTGTTGGTGAGTTTCTAAGGTTAATTGATTTTTTTTTTGGTATTTTTTGCAGGACATTCAAGATAGGATACAACAGTTTGTGTGCCTTTGCATCTGTCAATCATCTCCACATGCATGCCTACTACACACAGTACAAGGTTCCTGTAGAGGACTGGGTAATTAGTTTTGAATACAGTTGAATTCCACTTTCCATTTTTTAATATTGCTAGGTGAATGATGTTCAATGCTCCTCTATAGTGTACTGGATGAATTAGAAATATTGGAGGGGTTTGTATTTTTTTTTCTTTTTAATTTTTCACTAAAGTATTTGGCTTTTGGAATTTGTTCGTGTCAACATTTAACTTGTGTGACAAGCTGTATGTAAAATAATGAAATAGATTAGTGATGAGAGTTTCCTATGTTCATCTGAACTAATTTGTCAGATTACAAATATAAGTAATTTGTGAGGGAGCTTTCATAAATGGATGAATACCATTGCATTTCAAGTATGATGACAATTAATGTTACATTGTCACCACCTAACCCCCCTTCAATATTAATCATCATGATAACAACTTAGTTCAATTATTCTGAAGTGTGTTAAAAATTGCAGTCATTAACTTTGTAATTTGTAATTGGGCAAGTCCAAGCTATTTTGTCATGGTAACGCGTGGGACATCAGAGGCAAAAACGGTCCCATCGCGTTACCGATGAATATATTAACATTAATCAATTAAAAAGTGAGTGATTTTAATTTTTATTTCTATTGTGGGTAAAGATCCTTAGTACCTATTAGAATATACCCAAGGATTGGGGTTTCATCACAACATATGGGAAAATGGCCCGTTTTTGCCTCTGATGTCCCAATTACAAATCACCTTAACATCTTCAAGTATATTACAAATATTAGTGGAGGGTGTGGAATACTCACATTAAATCACAATGACCAATTCCAGTTACCCTTTCCTTTCCACAAAACTTATGCAGTACTTTCACTGTCAATCCTAAATGGACCCACAGTTTTTACCCCATATCACAGGTCAGATTCCAACCCCTCTATCTTTCATCTTGGCTAATTTTGCAGCTGCTGCGTGAAAGCGAGTGTTATTCACCTGAATTCACCAGGACTTATAATGTTATGTCAAGATGCAGTAACCTGCAATGGGCAGTGAACCAGTAGTGTTTTACCTTCCAAATTGTAAGTTGCTTAAAGGAATGACATAAGCTGAACAGATTGATAATTTTACAAAATTCATCTGCTTATACTTCATCTTCTCCTGTTTCTCAAAATAGACAAAAATAAAGAGACCCTTCTTTGAGTTTATTTCTAACACTTTGTCTATCTTCAATATATTGTCTTTGGGGAACAGCCAACCAAGGAAGTTATACCAGACAGATGTCATGAACTGGTGGGCTGGCCAGCCAGGATTTTTGTCCTGCAACTGAGACGGGAGAATTACAAGGATGTCGTAAGGTGAGAATTTAAATGCAAAGAAAGACATTAAGTGTGTGTCTTCAACTATAATTGTTGCTATTTGTAACATGACTAGGATCTACCTCAATAGAATGTTTAAAATGAATACATAGCTCCTCGTTGTGTAATGCTCCATGTTTGTGCATTATCAAGAAAGAATTTTAATAAATTACTTTGAATGGTACGCTTCTTGCATTTTAAGCGTTCAAAACTACTATTTATTGATTAATTTGGCAATAACACCCTTAGTTTTGTGCAATCTTTTAAAAGAGATGTTTACTATGTTATAATGTATTCTGTGTAGCAACAAGCAAATGATTCTAACTGTATGTCTCTGCAATCTCCAAAATTTCAAGTCACATTTTGTTTTCAAAATGTGATTTTTTTTTTCATTGTTGTTTTGTTTCAGTGATTGTTATGCAATAGTCAAGCTCTTCCAGGATAAGGATATTGCCCATAATATGTTTTTCACTCGGGGATGCACACTCGGACCTCACCCAAAGGATGATGGGAAGACTATACGACTGTTGGTATGGCCACGCAAGTCAGTCTATGGTATGTGACTCTTAGGATTGGCATCTTTGCCCTTCAGTGATTTCTATTAGATAATATATTATAAAATAAATGCCAATGGCAGATTTTGGTGGTGATCAAACTTTTAATCCCTGATTTATAAAACAGGTGTTACATGTATAACATTGAGACCACAAGGATTGCAGAATGAATAGTTTGGTAATACGTTGATACTTTCTCAATTCAGATTTAATTTCAGATTTACTGTCCATGATGTACAATATAAGTTTCTTTCCATTGGTTTTACAATGATTTATATGTGATATTAACCAAGACAATGAATTCCGAAAAGCTATTTATGATACATAAGCATTTATTATTCAAATATGTAATGTGTGTTATATATAACATATAACATTTAACAGTATATATAAGTTTATGTTATTTGACAAGAACTATTTAATGTAATGGTAAAGGGAGTATTTAAATTAAATCATAATTTAGTATCTAAAAACAGAATGATCATAATAATTTCCATTTACAATATAACAGTAAGTACTATAATTATTTGAAATAACTAGTTTTTAACAGAGTAGTTTTTAGCACAATGTGTGAATGGCTGAATGCATAACGATACTTAATGAAAATGTTAACGTTTTTGGAGGATTATGAGCTTTTAACAAACTTGATATAAATCCCATTAATTCTGAATAAATTTGGATATAAGTCAAAAAAGGAAAGGAGTCAAAAGCAATAGAAAACAATGAAAAGGGGACTTGTATAAACCTATGACTTCAGCAATGTTTTGACTTGGGTAGATTTAACTGTAGAATTCTCATCCAAAACTAGAATCCTCACCTTAATGATCCTGTTCATTTGTACCAAATAATCAAGGGCAAAAAAAGTTGTAGAATTCTTAATTAGTAAAAAATATATATATCTAAAAAAGATGAATTATCTATTTTCACATACTTCTCTGTTATTCCAGGTGTTAAAGATGAAGATGCCTTTAATGCTGCTGTCTGTGAACTTGCAGGCCACCTACCTATCAAAAGTAAGTGAATTGTTTGTTCCCAGCTCACCTGAGCCCTGAGCCACTAGACTTGCACGGTCAATCATTTGTTAAGTAGTATTTGCTTGTTGTCAGGTTTCCCTTGTCCATATAATTTCTTCTGTGTAACAGGAATGAGGGATTTTATGAAAGACTGCTTTCATCCTTCCTTCCAATATGTATGGGGGGTTGCAAAAATAGCCCCTTTAGAAAAGAAAACATGGATAAAAACATAATGGTATACATGACACTTTGATAAATATGATTGATATCACACTAAGTAACATTAGGGAAAGAGGCCACACAATGAATACAATCTGTGCAAGCAGAAATTTTACAATTGAAAAAATGGAGTCCAAAGTGATCGTTAAGGGCTTTTAAGGAGTGAAAAGTATTGAGTGGCCATTCAAGTTTTCAATTCAATTCAATTCAAATCAATTCATTTTATTTCCTCAGATAAAAACAACAAGAATACAAACAAGCAATATCAAACATAATGTAACATTTTAGCATGCAGCATTAACATAAACAAAAAAAAATCAAGGAGAAACAGCCAAAAAGGAGTATGATATGGCCCACGCAATGTCGTCATATGGATATTGTTAATCTCTTCATGTGATTTTCTCTTAGTAATAAATTATTGAAATAGAATTGGATTTAGCACATTTTGGAAAGAAGCTCTTCATTTGATCTTTCAGTTCCTGTTGGTAAGTTTCTAAGGTTAATTGATATTTTTTTTTGTATTTTTTACAGGACATTCAAGATAGGGTACAACAGTTTGTGTGCCTTTGCATCTGTCAATCATCTCCACATGCATGCATACTACACACAGTACAAGGTTCCTGTAGAGGACTGGGTAATTAGTTTTGAATACAGTTGAATTCCCTTTTCCTTTTTTTAATATTGCTAGGTGAATGATGTTCAATGCTCCTCCAAAGTCTACTGGATGAATTAGAAATATTGGAGCGGGTTGTATTTTTTTAATTTATTTATGAATTTTTCACGGGCAAAAGTTATAATTCTGAAGTATCTTATGTTGTGTTCTTTGTCACTTAACAGTAGATAGAATAGTTTCTAGAGAAGAAAATAATTGGCTTTTGGAATTTGTTCATGTCAACATTTAACTTTTGTGACAAGCTGTATGTGAAATAATGAAATAGAGTAGTGACGAGAGTTGCCAATGTTCATCTGAATTAATTTGACAGATTGCAAATGTAAGCAGTTTGTGAGGGAGCATTCATAAATGGATGAATACCATTGCATTTCAAGTATGATGACAATTAATGCTACATTGTCACCACCTAACCCCCCTTCAAAATTAATCATCATGATAACAACTTAGTTCAATTATTCCGAAATGTGTTAAAAATTGCAGTAAATTACAGTCATTAACTTCGTAATCACAAATCACCTTAACATCTTCAAGTACATTGCAAATATTAGTGGAAGGTGTGTGAATATTCAATTTCAGTTATAATGACCAACTCTCGATTACCCTTTCTTGTCCACAGAACTTATGTAGTTCTTCCACTTCCAAGGGGCCCACAGTTTTTACCCTAAATCACAGTTCAGATTGCAACCCCTCTCTCTTTGATCTTGGCCAATTTCGCAGCTGCTGCTTGAAGGCGGGTGAAATTCACCTGAATGCACCAGGACTCATAAACTTATATCAAGATGCACTAACCAGCAATGGGCAGTGAACCAGAAATGTTTTACCTTCAGAATGTATAAGTTGTATCAACTAATTACGTAAGCTGAACAGATTGATAATTTAACAAAATTCATCTGCTTGTACTTCATCCTTTTTCTATTTCTCAATACAGACATAAATGAAAAGACCCCTTTTTTGAGTTTATTTCTTACAATTTTTCTCTTAAAAATGTTGTCTTTGGTGAACAGCCAACCAAGGAAGTTATACCAGACAGATGTCATGAACTGGTGGGCTGGCCAGCCAGGATTTTTGTCCTGCAACTGAGACGGGAGAATTACAAGGATGTCGTAAGGTGAGAATTTAAATGCAAAGAAAGACATTAAGTGTGTGTCTTCAATTGTAATTGTCACTATTTGAAACATGACAGGGATCTGCAGGTCTCAGGATAAATGTTTAAAGTGTACCAATACCCAAGAAATCAAATTTGTATACAACTAGAATACTCTACAAATAACCACAATTCAGTTGTCTAAGCCTGTGAAGTACTCCATATTTTGATAAATCATATCATAATGTGTACAATATTCCGGCACTTGTGCTCAGCGCGTTGAAGTTCTGCTCCGTAATGCACTGATTTCTATGCATGCGTGTTCCAACTATACGTGTACGTTTTCGCTTATCTATCAAAGTTCAGTATCGATATTGATCGATACACTACATGTAAGTGTGTATGTTAATGATCAATACAAACACAGACAAATTATCGATAGTGCGATCAATCGATTGATAGAATCGGTTGATTGACAAGTCTATTGCAAGTCATTTTTGTTTTTACATACTGTTTGAAATTTACATTCAAAACTCAATAAACAAAAATTGTAGTGATCACAAGTGCTAATACTTTGCAGAGGGCATGCCACAAATGTATTCTACATATACAGCAAACAAATTATCCAGGGTATTGGTACACTTTAAAACAAATATTTATATCTCCTAGTTGTGTAAAGCTAATGGTTTGTGCGTTATTACAAAATATTTACAATAAGTGACTTGTGCAATGGAACACTACTTGCATTTTAAGCATTCAAAACTGATATTTGAAAATATTTACAATAAGTGACTTGTGCAATGGAACACTACTTGCATTTTAAGCATTCAAAACTGATATTTTATTGACTAATTGGCAATAACACCCTTAGTTTTGTGCAATCTTTTAAACAAGATGTTTACTATGTTATAATGTATTATGTGTAGCAACAAGCAAATGATTCTAACTGTATGTATAATCTCCAAAATTTCAAGTCACATTTTGTTTTCAAAATATGATTTTTTTTTCTTTCATTGTTGTTTTGTTTCAGTGATTGTTATGCAATAGTCAAGCTCTTCCAGGATAAGGATATTGCCCATAATATGTTTTTCACTCGGGGATGCACACTCGGACCTCACCCAAAGGATGATGGGAAGACTATACGACTGTTGGTATGGCCACGCAAGTCAGTCTATGGTATGTAACTCTTAGGATTGACATCTTTCCCCTTCAGTGATTTCTATTAGATAATAAATCATAAAATAAATGCCAATGGCAGATTTTGGTGGTGATCAATCTTTTAATCCCTGATTTATAAAACTGGTGTTGCATGTATAACAATGAGACCACAAGGATTGCATAATGAATAGTTTGGTAATACGTTGATACTTTCTCAATTCAGATTTAATTTCAGATTTACTGTCCATGATGTACAATATAAGTTTCTTTCCATTGGTTTTACAATGATTTATATTTGATATTAACCAAGACAATGAATTCCGAAAAGCTATTTATGATACATAAGCATTTATTATTCAAATATGTAATGTGTGTTTTATATATAACATATAACATTTAACAGTATTTATGAGTTTATGTTATTTGTCAAGAACTATTCAATGTAATGGTAAAGGGAGTATTTAAATTAAATCATAATTTAGTATCTAAAAACAGAATGATCATAATAATTTCCATTTACAATATAACAGTAAGTACTATAGTTATTTGAAATAACTAGTTTTTAACAGAGTAGTTTTTAGCACAAAAGTACTAATGTGTGAATGGCTGAATGCATAACGATACTTAATGAAAATGATAATGTTTTTGAAGGATTATGAGCTTTTAACAAACTTGATATAAATCCCATTAATTCTGAATAAATTTGGATATAAGTCAAAAAAGGAAAGGGGTCAAAAGCAATAGAAAACAATGAAAAGGGGACTTGTATAAACCTACGACTTCAACAATGTTTGACTTGGCAGATTTAACTGTAGAATTCTCAACCAAAACTAGAATCCTCACCAAAATGATCCTGTTCGTTTGTACCAAATAGTCAAGGGCAAAAAAGTTGTAGAATTCTTAATTAGTAAAAATATATATATCTAAAAAGATGTATTATCTATTTTCACATACTTGTTATTCCAGGTGTTAAAGATGAAGATGCCTTTAATGCTGCTGTCTGTGAACTTGCAGGCCACCTACCTATCAAAAGTAAGTGAATTGTTTGTTCCCAGCTCACCTGAGCCCTGAGCCACTAGACTCGCACGGTCAATCATTTGTTAAGTAGTATTTGCTTGTTGTCAGGTTTCCTTTGTCCATATAATTTCTTCTGTGTAACAGGAATGAGGGATTTTATGAAAGACTGCTTTCATCTTTCCTTCTAATATGTATTTGGGGGGGGGGAGGGGATTGTAAAAATAGCCCCTTTAGAATAGAAAACATGTATAAAAACATAATGGTATGCATGACACTTTGTTAAGCATGATTGATATCACACTAGGCAATAACATTAGGGATGGAGGCCACACTATGAATACAATCTGTGCAAACAGAAAATTTTATCAATGTGGTAATGAAGCTCCTCGTAAAAAAAATTGCGCAGCTTTCAAAATGATCATTAAGGGCTTTTAAGGAGTGAAAAGTATTGAGTGGCCATTCAAGTTTTCAATTCAATTCAAATCAATTCATTTTATTTCCTCAGATAAAAACAACAAGAATACAAACGAGCAATATCAAACATAATGTAACATTTTAGCATGCAACATTAACATAAACACAAAAAAAGTCAAGGGGAAACAGCCAAAAAGGAGTAGAATCCTTATAGTGAGGCCGACCCATAACAAAATATGAAAACATGCAAAAGATAAGAATTTATGCAATTACAAGCAATAATTTTGAAATAACATGAACAAATAAACTAATTAGCTGTTTGTACTCTACAAACAAACAAACAAATACAATGCCATATAACATTTTTAAATACATTCACGTAAGTAGATAAATTGCTGTTCTTCTTCAATAAAAACCTTTTGAATTTACACTTTAAAGCATTCAAAGTATTTAATTTGCGAACATCTTCCGGTATGGAATTCCAAACGACTGGACCTTGGTGAAAAATTGACTTTAAATACAATGATGTCCGGACTTTAGAAATATGAAAATTATTAGCATTTCTGGTTGGGTGTGTCATGAATATTACTGTTTTAATTTGTATTGCACAAGAGCAGAAGAAGGTAAAATATCTTTGTAACACTGAAACATAAACATACCTAATTGATATTGCATCAATTCATGTACAGGCAAGATATTTAGCAAAAGAAAAGTATAGACTGCTGAATTTTTGTCCTCAGGACATTGTTTCATGTACCAATATTTATTTGCACATATTTTGCCAAGGACAGTATAACTGTCTAAAGTTTTAGGTTCTAGGGTGTTGTCATGCCAGTCAGATATCAAAGTTTGACAATTTCTTCCATGGGGCTTTCACAATGTTAAAGATTGTCTTTAACTATACAGAGTGTTTAGCAAAAAGCGGAACCCAACTTCCACCAAAAATATATAATCTCATAAACATAATTATGTTTATTGCAATGTGTCATCGCAAAGACCATTTATTACTCTTTCATTTGGTACCATATTTATGACAATTAAGCCTTGAGTTATCGAATTACAATGGTTTTAAGTGAGCAATGTCAAAACTACTTTGCACACAAGATTCAGATCTTTTCATCAACATGGTCACAAATGGTTATTCATTGAGACCTCTCGTATTGTTCTTTAAAAAAAGGGGAAATCTTAGTAATTAACCATCTGTGACCGTGTTGAGGAAAAATCTGAATCTTGAAAGTATTTTGACATTGCTCATTTAAAATGTTTGTAATTCAATAACTCAAGGCTTGATTGTTACAGATATGGTATCAAATGAAACAGTGATAAATTATCTTTGCGATGACATATTGCAATAACCATAATTATGTTTATTAAATAAGATATTGCAGGTGGAAGTTGGGTTCCGCTTTTTTATAAACACTCTGTGGCCAATTATGGTATCATTTTGTTGTAAGTTCAGGACTACTTCCACTCTTGGCTTTCCCCTTTAACAAAAAGTTTTGATACAAGGTTGAAGATGTTGCACTGTCTCCTTGCTAACGACTAAATTCAGTTAACTATTATGTATGTATGTGGGGTTTTTTAATCCACTTGCAGGTGAAGAATCATTCAAGAATATCACAGATGATAGCGCAAGCAGCCTTTTACGGGAGCACTCGCTGACAGACAAAGAGTTTGAAGATCTCACGAAGGATGTGAAAAATGTTTTAACGCAGTCACATTGACAGTTATCAGAGATAATTATAATGTTAAATTCTTTGAAATGCGCACATTCCTCCAATAGAAGATGCTCATGGCGCAATACATAGATGGGTACAAACCCCAAAGAATAAATTACAATTTCTCTAAGTGCAGACTTACTTTGAAATTTATAAATAACTACATTTATTTGTATCAGCTTGCATCTGATATTGATATGACAATCATAGTTACTCAAAAATTTGTAATTGATAACCGTTAACCAATTATTAATTCCTGATATATGTTTATGACTATATCAATATTGTATTAACTTATTTTCTGCAGTTTTGTAATATTTTAACCATTCTGCCACATTTGTTGAAATTTTACACAACAAAGAATTAATTTTTCCGACATGTTTGTTGAAAAAAATTATAGATCAGCAGTTGCAATCTAAAATACAGAGAGAGAGACAGACAGACAAATGAAAAATCTATTACATCACATTTTCACCTCTCTGAATAATCATTCAGATAATAATAATGATAAAAATGTCCACCTTGGACTATTTAACATAGCAGTGTCAGAATTTTGAGCCTTGGTATTTGTTCCTGTGTTCATCGTGTCAATGCCGGTAACCAGTGATAGCCTGGTGGTATTGTCGCGGCCCGGATAGCTGTAGAAGACGGGTTCAAATTCTGGTTCATTTTTTCTGACATGTTTGTTAAAGAAATTATAGATCAGCAGTTGCCATCTAAAATACAGAGAGAGACAAATGAAAAATCTATTACATCGCATTTTCACCTCTCTAAATAATCCCTTTCATTTGCTTAATAAAGAATTAATTTTATTTAATTATGTCAGATTTTCTTTCCTTTGTTGAAAAGATAATTACAAGTACTCAAAAATGTGTAATTAATTTCCATTAATTATAAATTTAAACTTTCAGTTACCTGTCCCAGAAATTAATAAATTATGGTATTAACTCTATATTAACAAATTTTCTGTAGTTGAGTACCGTAATGAACAGTTCAGTTATATTTGTTGTAATTTTATACAACTCAAAATTAGTCATTACTAAAAATTTGTAATTATAATTACATTTGATTTTATCAGATTGTTATCTGCCATTAAAGTGATGATCACAAAATACTCAAAGATTTGTAATCATTTGCAATATATTATTTTTTTAATATCATGAATAACTTAATAAAGTTGCAAATGTGAGCTACCTGACACCAGAATTTCATCTGTCATTATTTATGTATATGCTCTATAAACTTATTTCAGTATTTATAATTTATTGACCATTTGTACACTTTCTGTAAAATAATTTACAGTCTGTTAACTTATCTTTATGGGTTTTTTATGCAGTAGTCTTTCTAGATACATTTTAATAGCTCAAATATATATATTTTCTGTGTAGATATGTCGGTCATGCTCTGTAGTGTTAACACTTAGTGGTGCTTTTTACTCCTTTTCTCCAGAGGCATTGTATTTCTGAGTTGTTAGTGAATACATCTGTGAACAAGATTTCCTTGTGAGCAAGATTACTGAAGTACTGATGAATGGATTTTAACAAAACCTGGACTAAGGATGAAATCATAAGATTTTAAGCCCAAAATAATTCATGGGTCAAAGGTCAATGACTTTCGTCCCAAAATACCATTTTCTACCTATATCTTTAGTTATGGATGCTCATTAATGATAAAATTTAGTAGATAGGTGTACAGATAAAACACAAATATTTTGTTGAGTTTAAATACTTTGAAGGTTAATTAACTTTGTTCCAAAATGTAATTTTCTGTCTGTAATGTCAGTTAGGAATACTCATTATTTGATGAATAGATTGGAAAACAATGATAATTTAATGCAAAATAAAACTTATACATATGTAATTTGTTACAATATGAAATATATTTGACTCACTCCTTCAGAATTATGGATGTTGTATAATTCCTGCTCACTCAATTTCCGCACTGGAAAACATTAGTGATGGCACTACAGATGCATGTTTTGTTATTACACTGAGATAATATTCTCGTAGAGTATTCTGGTTTGTTTATTCTTCAATCTTAATTTTCCAATGAACATCAATTTTGTACATTTTTTACATCTTAAATATAGTATCTACATCCTACAGGGCACAAGATGAAATTGTATGCTAACCTGACTCAAACGGAGATCCATGGGCAATATGCTCTCCATTTTCTATCTCTGTAAAAGATGGTATTTTTTCCTGATTTGATCAGCAAACAGATGGATCGGTTAAGATTTCCTCTTTATCATGTATGACAATCGGGATGCTAACATTATAAATCCAGGACCTGCAATGATGAAAGTTTTGTTACATCCAGGAGAAGATTCCAAACTAAAAACAAATAAATCTGTTAATCTTAACTTCAGAGTTGAGGCCTGGATGTTTCATGATCTATCCCGGTCAGTCCGTCATTTCAAATAAGTCTTGGGGAAGTAAGTGAGAAGTTTACGGAACTTCTCATCACTCATCACACATCACACATCACATATATAAAAAAAGATGAAAAGTAGGGCCCGCGGAACTCGGAACATTGATGCTGCAGTCGTGTGATACGCCTGAGAAGCAGCTGTTTTCGTGTGTGGTAAATTAAATATATCAAAATTGGAATGGTTTGAACTAGGTGCTGTAGGGGTCTAGATTTTCATAATGTGTGCTATTCCTCGTGATTACCAAAATATATTTTATTTAAAATGGTGATCCAGAAATATTGTAATAATTTTAATATATTTTAGGTTTGTTAGCTAAAAAAATCAATGAATGGAAAATGATGTAAGTGGTAAAATACATGTATTTATAATAAAAGTAACTGTCTTTCCTAACTTTTATAACTACCCGTGTGTTAAGTGTGCATTTTTATGTGTCATGTGTTCATGTCTACATACCTTTTGTTTTCTTTTAACATGAGAAAACACTGTTTAAGAAAAAAAATCTCTTAATGAATACAGTAATAATATGTGACTTTCGTTTTTATTACGGTTTTTACGTATGGATAGGGAGATCGAAGCCCCAGCATGGATGTGCATTATGTGTGGCCATTTGTGTTGGTATTTGTCTGCATGTATGTGTGTGTGGGTGTGGGTGTGGGTGTGGGTGTGGGTGTGGGTGTGGTGTGGTGTGGGTGTGGTGTGGGTGGGTGTGGGTGGGTGTGGTGTGGTGTGTGTGTGTGTGTGTGTGTGTGTGTGTGTGTGTGTGTGTTGTGTGTGTGTGTGGTGGTTTGTGTGTGTGCGTGCGTGTGTTGTGCGTGTGTGTGTTATATGCAATATTTTGGCAGTTGTCCAGCTATTACATATCCAGTACAATTTTATAATAATATATAAACATTAAATATATATCTTTTTTATGTCCAAATATACATATATATATATTTTTTTTGGGGGGAGGGAATGAATATGTACTTCACTTGCTGTCATTTTTTTTCAAAGACAATCTGAGGGACTTCACGTTTGAAAACGTCGGTGTGAGTCGTGGGGTTTTTTTTTTGGGGGGGGGTGGCACTGGAGTGAAATTAAGTTCTTCAGAAATATATCGAAGAAAAAAGTAAATGATGTTTTTATTATCAAACGATTGAATATTGTCAGTAAGTACAATGCCAGAACTTGTCAATACAATACTGTGCATTATGCGAAAATTTTCAATCGATTCGTTAACTTTCTGATACTGTATAACAAATATTCAGATATGCTGTTCTATTTCTGAACAAAACAGGCTCATTCAGCTAAAGTGTCGTTTTTTTTGTGGGGGGGGGATGCAGGAAATCATTTTCGGGAAATATTTTCCAAAGAATGGTTGATTATGATGTGATTTAATTTATTTTGAGTTTTTGAGTAACTGACCAACTGTTCTACGTGATCTGCCTTCTGATGTCGATATCCGGCCAGAAAAATCGCCCTCCCCATAACCCCGTGTACTTGTGAAGTCTCAACAATGGGTTATTGCATTTATTTGCAGCATAAAGATTTATTAATTATTCCCCTATCAAATCTTCCCTATTTCCTTTTTGAAACGAAACATGTGTTGCATAATGTCACAAATTTAATTATTAGTGTTTTCTAAACGCTGCAAGGCTCTGCAAATTTAATTATTAAATTTGTATATAATTGAATAATACATTTGTATATAATTTTGTTTGAAATTCCATAGGGAAAATGGAAGGTTGTTTAGTGCTAAGAGCTGTTCTATAGAAAGGATTTATTCATTAGATTAAAGCTTGAATGATCGTGGGGGTTTTCATGTTTAAAGATTTAATGGGCAATTACGATATGAACAGTGGATGAATTATGTGCTCACTAGAAAAGGTAGATTGCAAAAAGAAGTACACTCTGAGATAAAACACACGTATTTTAAAATTTCTCGTTTTAATTTTTTAATTTCTTGTTTCAATTTTGTTTACGGACAACTGATAACTGAGTTAACCCGTTGCCCCAAAGATCGTGTAATTTCCTTAGATTAATGCATCGATATACCTGACTTTCATTTTGTTTTATTTCCGTATAATAAATTCAAATACAATACATATAGAATAAATATACACATGAAATACAGCTGGTAGCCATTTTCAGCTGACACTATAATTGTGGATGCTGGTCTTCCATTGGGCCAATTTATAACAATGTACAAAGAATGATATAATAACGCGACCCGTCACCACGAAACCCCAATAAAGCCGCACACCCAAAACCTACTATGCAAAATAGTGTACTTATGATGGAAGAAATAAAAATGAAATGTCTTCAATAATCAAAGGTTGTATGAAATTCAATCTCGCTTTGCAAAAGTTTAATATTCATATCCTTCACCCAAAGTAATTTTCTTTCTATTGTTATGTTTGGAAAAATGTACGACTCTACCAGAGCAGCACGGTGACAGGTCGCATATTATTTACACAAGCAAATGAGAACAAAAATCAATCATGTTAAACTGTCAAAGAAACAAAAAAGAAAGACAAAAAATATACATATATACAAATTATACAAATAAGACTTAAAGAGCTACAACAAAATGATACTTA